>JBBBDQ010000303.1:3872500-4080000 GCA_037127315.1 Ascarosepion bandense | reverse complement strand
ACCTCTTTATATATGTCGGTCGATAGATAAGTAGGTGGGTAAAATACTGCACAATGATTGTCGATAATAAATCACTGTTCGATGTAAAATAACCCATCTAAAAATTATACTACAAATAAATATGTATTAATTTCTTGCCATTTGCTGCAACTAAATTTTATTAAGATTGATAGGTATAAGTAAATATCTGTGTGTGTATGTTTCTGTATGTGTGCGTGTGCGTGTGGGAGATTGAGAGAGAGAGAGAAAAAAAGTACGCATATTGCACGCGCGACCCACTTAGCAAAATCCTAGCAGGTTTTGGTAGGGCAGATCATCATGGTTTGGTTTTAGTCCTCAGTCGTATTTGCATAAGATATAACAAAAAAATTGTTTATATAAACTTCTGTATTTTGTGCATCAGCACGTAATCACACACACACACACACACACACATATATATATGCATATATATATATATTTAGAGAAAGAGAGAGAGAGAGAGAGAAGAAGAAGAGGAGCAGAGAGAGTGATAAGAAAGTTAAAGAGATACTTTCAAGAAGACAAACTGAAAGAATGCTATATAAAAGAGAGATAAAGAGATTCTTTCAAACAGCCAGACTGAGAGAATGCCAGAGAGAGAGAAAGAGATGGAAGATATTATGTGTAATCTAAAGTGTTGCGTCACAAATATATATTATTAACCAATTTAAGTGAGGTATTTTTTATAATTTTTTTCACTAATCGTACTAATGTTCGCTATATATATATATATATATATATATTGAACTATTTATGACTATTACTTCCGTAGTAATGGCACTATTACAATTTCTTGGGTACTCTCTTTTTATGACTACTTCGCTGTTAAAATCAATCTCTTTAAAAGTCCCAGGCTATCTTTCGTCGTTCACTTTCATTCTGCCTCCCCTTCCATTCTTGCAACATTTCCAATTGAAAACATTTTTTATATTCTCGATTTTCATATGCACAAAGATAGAATTTTTATTTGTTATTTTTTCTTTTATCTATTGATCTCGTCTTACGTGTTTTTGCCTGATTCTTACGCACGCGTTTACATAAACGCTATTTTTCAAAATGCATACGTACACAACATTCCTCCTACTTCCACTAAGACACGCATCATTTTCTTTCTATACGTCCATGAACATTGAACATTTTCGATACATACACCAAACCCCAGCACAATTTTCTGCGACACTGTGGCAAACAGTGAAATCTCAATATTACGGTATTAATACATTTGTATAATATCTTCCATCTCTTTCTCTCTCTCTGGCATTCTCTCAGTCTGGCTGTTTGAAAGAATCTCTTTTAACGTAGGATTTTCAACACAGCTATCCAAAGAGCTGGCATCTTAAACCTGAAAACATAAATGTGTTTAAAGTTCAAACAAATCAGTGTAACAAAATTATATATCCTCTTGTTACGAACAGATTTTGTAAATACATACATACATACACACAACGGAAGTAGCCACAGGCTCCAAATATACATTGCGGAATTCCTACTTTTACCCTGTAATATTCTTGCTGATTTATTTAGAAGGTTTTGACTAAAGCAAAGCGATTGCATCAAGAGACACACGTTATTCTTTTTCAAGTTGCTTTTTATTTCTCCCTATCCCTTTCTTTCTCTCTAGTCCACCCTCTCTCTCTCTCTCCCTCTCTCTCTCTCTCTCTCTAGTTCTGCACAGGGTCTATCTCTCTTTGTTAGTATTCGGCCGTTATCTCATAATAAACAGATGCCTATTGGCTGTTAGTCAGCCTAAAGAAAATACTTTCTCTGTCACTTGTGAAATCCTACAAACATGCGCACACGATGTTTTTATAACAGATTTTTCATCGCTCGATAACAGAATATAAACGAAGCGCACGATATATATATATATATTGTATAAGTAGTATAAGTGTGTGTATGTGCGTGTAAAGACGCATATGCTCATTGCGTGAAAACTAATGCGTCCTCATATACACGCAGCCATATATGGAAGAGCGGATCGCACGCGTACACACATTCACCTGTCGTTTTAATGACGTTACACACTCAAATAAGCACACTGTCACACACGACCGTGCGGACGCACGCACACTTATAAATACGGTCGGACAGCGAAATTTAAATCAACAGTCATATCTAAGCTAGAAAGCACTCACAAAAATTCCCTGTAAAGCAGAAGTACCATCGCAGGTACATACAGAAAAATAAAAGAATCGCGATAACTCAGTTTTTTTAATTTACATTTATCTAGTTCGCGCGCGCGCACACACACACACACACACACACACAGACACACAGAGAGAGAGAGAGAGAAAGACAGAGAAAAAAAGATAGGGAAAGGGAAAGGTTTTTACTGCAAAGAATGTTTCTTTAGCTGAGCAGGTTCATGCCGACTTCAAGGTTTCGTGAGCGCACTAATCGTGGCTGTTTCTTTTAAAATTGTGCCCGTTTTTTTTTTCTAATAAATATATGGAGCTTTAAGTGATTTCATATTTTGTGGGAAAAGTCTTATTTGTGATTAATTGTTTTTTTTCTTTATTTTCATTTTTATAATCAGATGTTTTCTTTCTTTTAAATGCTTATTTTATTGCTTTTTAATATACGCGTGAGTGGAAATCTGCTTAACTGTTTTATATTGAATAGGTGTCTGCTTAATTGCTTTTTATATTTGGTTTGCACTTGATCACTTCCACAAAATATCAAATCACATCAAACTTCATATAAATAAGTGAAATAAAAAAAAAAAGAAATGCCGGGACACAACAGGTAAATCATTAAGCCCCGATAAGCAAAGACATCATAAAGTTGCTCTCACAAAACTTCGAAGTCGAGATGAACCTGCTCAGTTAAAGTAAAATTCTTTACATTAAAATTATCAACACCGAAATTGAGCAGTTTACGATAACAAAAAACCCTGCCCGTCAAAATACCTTTTATCAGTAAAACTACTCAAAAAACAAGAATCTTGGTGCTAAACATTATAACAACTTAAAACTATCTATCTATCTATATATATATATATATATATATATATATATATATAAACTTATTTATAAATGATACTTTGTCTGTGTGTGTGTGTGTGTGTGTGTGTGTGTGTGTGTGTGTGTGTGTGTGTGTATCCGTTGCCTACAGATTCCGAAACGGCTGAAACGATTTTCTTGAAAATTTACACTGGTGTACTATAAGCGTCTGCGAGTGTTCTTAGCTAGGTTTTGTGTCAAGTTACTCCCGATAAATATCGAAAATCGATAATTGAAAAAATCGCTTTATAGAAGGAGTGGTCCGATTTTAATCAAATTGGATACAGACATAGACAAAGTCATAAGAAACGATATTCAGAAGTTTCAAGGTTGCAGTTCTTACAATTGTGCAGAAAATCGATGATATATATATATATATATATATATATATATATAAGGCGAGATGTTTGTGTGTGTGTTTGTTTATCTGTCTGTATGTCCGTTATACAAATCCACAATTTTTCTCCGATTCTCACCAAACTTCACACAAATATTCTTTAAGCAGAGTCTGCACTCCAAGACCATGGATTAATTTTAAAACTTTCATTACACCCGTGCAACGCTGGGCTATACTGCTAGTTTCAAGGTAGCAGTTCTATCCTTGGATGACTTATTTGACTTCGATATTGGAAATCGATACACCGATATCCTACCCGGTCTGATCAAAATCAGTTTTTCAGCCCTTTTATTTTAGTTTTTGCTTCGGGTTTGGCTCTAAGTAGGTATTACTGTAGTTCTTGGTCTCAGCCATAATACCATTTACTCAGTGGACTTATTTAGCTTTCAAAATTCAGTTTACGACGAAAAAAACTTATTTGGTATCGATACCAGGAAATCAAAATTTGACTTACATACATTCATTCTTCTTTCAGTCTACGGTTTCGCTTCTTTAACTGGAAACAACTATTGCTTTTTAGTCTTTCGTGCCAACGTCCAAAGAGTCTGAGCTCCAGGACTATGGATTAGTTTTAAAGCTTTCATTACACTCGAGCAACGCTGGGCTATACTGCTAGTATATATATATATATATATATATATATATATATATATATATATATATAGTGATTGTGTGTATGTTTGTGTAATGATTTTTAGTGCAGAAATTGCTATTTTTTCTTCAGTCGTTTACTGGTGGGCAATATCATCGATGATGATGAAAAAACTTGAAGCAGCGGAAATGTGGTTTTACAGAATGTTGCTGCGTATATTATCGACCGAAAAAGTGAACAGTGATGAGGTTTCGGAATGAATGTCTTTGAAATGAAAAGTAATAGTGAGCATCAGGAAGAGACAGCTGAAGTTCCTGGGACATGCAATAAGGAAGGAGAGCTTGAAGAACTTGATACTGACAGGCTAGAGAGAAGGAAAAAGTGAGAAAGTAAAGTCGCGGTTAGCATATTTGAAGAGCCTGATCAGGTGGATGACGGAATAGGGTTTGCGTGGAGTAACAGGAGAAAACATATTAAGAGCCACCAGGGATAGGGAAAGCCATGATCGCCTACGTCCTGAAAGGATAGGGCACATAGAAGAAGAAGTTTACTGGTAGAATGATATTTTAAGAAAGGATTTTTTGTCATAAAATCCTCGATATCAAGTTAAGGATACAACGTTAATAGAATTACTATAGAGAAATTGTCGCTTAGTTGAGCATTGTTATTTCAGTCATGCTGACTTCAAACATTCGGGTGGCCATTATTGCAATGTCTTCTGTCTTCAGCAGAAAAAGAAAATAACCCTGAATTGTGAAGACAATACAATGATTACTGCACGAAACTTTGAAAGAAAACTGCTCAGATAAGGGACACATTTTTCTACATTAATTAAATGGGTGTGTGTGTGTCTCTCTCTGTCTCTCTCTCTGTATTTCTCTATCTATCTGTGTGTGTGTGTGTGTGTGTGTGTGTGTGTGTGTGTGTGTGTGTGTGTGTGTGTGTGTGTGTGTTTGCGTGTGTGTAAGTTTTTCACTGGGCTTTAGGTAGAAAGTTATATTATCTGAGAGTGGCCACTGAAGTCGAAGCAACATTAAGACAACACAACACGGGTTAAATATAATAAACTAATTTATCTAACTTAATCACTGGATCTATCATGACCCCTGCATTCTTTTCAGGGACATTACTGATGTTTGTATAACATCCCTTTTCTAAGTTTATTCATATCTTTTCTGTATTTATTTCTAACTTTTTCAAATTAGAAAATAAATAATTACAAATCAAAATTTATTTGGATTACAGTCCAAGATCCATAACTCACGTACTGTGTGAAATCAAGCAGGTATTTTGGAGTTTGTATTTTTCGTCCTCTCCTTGTTTTTCCAGAAATTTCTCTTGCATTATTGTTTAAAGATCCTTTTAATGATCACTAATGGGTTTCTTTCTTTCTTTCTTTCTTTCTTTCTTTCTTTCTTTCTTTCTTAAGATCTAATGAGTGCATATACGCTGACGACATTACGATTTATTCTCTCCTCGATCAAAAATCTGTCGACAAAGCAAACCTCGCTGTCGAGCTTGAAAAAGACCTCCAATCCGTGGTGGACTGGGGAGAAAAAAGGGCACGTAAATTTTAATGCTTCCAAAACGAAGCTGCTATCTATTAACCATCACAGACAATCGCTCCTACCCACCCCATTAGCATACGTCAGGCTAGTCTCCTTGAAAGCAAAACACTGTGACTTCATGGCTTAACTCTCAAAATAGACCTCAAGTAGAACGACTTTATAAAATCTATAGCTAAATCCACTGCTAAGAAATTCTGTTCTTTGTGTAGGTCAAAGAAGTTTTTCCTGTCTGAAACATTCCTGCACATATATAAATCCACCATCCATCCGTGCATTGAATACTGCTACCATATCTGGTTGGGTGCTCATGCTATCTATCTAGGAGTCCTTGAAAAAATCCAACGGAAAATCTGAAAGTTGATCGATCCCGACATAGAAGCTCAGATAGAGTCACTTTCTCACAAGCGCAATGTGGCTTCCTTGTGTCTCTTCTACAATTTCTTTCATGGCTTCTGCTCCGATGAACTTCGCTCACTCGTTCCACCTATACATGAATTTATTCGATCCACAAGATTAGCATCTAGGTCTCACCCATTTACTGTAAAACCAATAAAATGTAAACGAAAATTCTACTCCAGTAGCTTCTTTTCTCGCACTTCCTGCATGTGGAATTACCTTCTGTTTTCTTGCTTCCCCGACCGCTACAATCTCAAACAATTTAAATGTAAAGACAATAGTTATCTCCTATCTCACTAACTTGAACCTCTCTCTCATGGATCTTTCTCCATCAAACTCACTCTTATCAGTATTCTCAACCTTCTTTTACCCACTTCCTGACACCCCACATAACCTGTCACTCTTTCTCATAACTTTCCTACTATGTAACTCTTTGCGCACCAGTGGCAGTGAACTGCTTTGCTTGTGGCGATATGATTATAAAAAAAGTCTATTTTCCCGAGGTGAAAGCCAAATACGGTTATTGTTTCCTTTTGATTAGTTTATCAGTGTTTGCTGCCTTGGTCTTTCTTCAGGGTTCCAATGCTTCTCTTTATTTAATTTTATTTTCACTCTATGGCTTCTTTATAGACTTTGAACATTTTTGGCATCATAGAATCTATTAAAATTATTTTCCATTCTGTTTTTTACCAGTTTCTCTCTTTCCCTGATTCCTGTGAAATCGAGCGATTTTGGTATTAACTTTTTCTCATGTAAAGTTAATATAGTTCTTATTTTCTTATTATTTCAGTTATACTAAAAACTGAGGCTTGAAATGATGAAATCCGATTCGCAATTAATGCTTTAATTGTGTGTGAATGTTCAAAAATTCTCTTAGCTCTTTTAACAGCACTTTTCGCCTATTCATTTTTTAAAGATAATGCTGACTTGGTGTTATGTCTTTAAATCCATAACTGTCTACAAAATCTTTAAAATCGTAATTTGAGAATTGCTTCTTGTCATCACTGAAAAGTCAAATCGAAATTTCCCAAAGTGAACAGAAGTTTTTCAAAGTCCCTAATGAGAAAGGAGGCTTGATTAATCTAATACTCACAGACTTACGGAAGTTACGAAATTCTATTAACCAAAATATTTATTTGATATATATTAAAAATAATGTTTATATATATATATATATATATATATATATATATATATATATATATATATATATATGCGTGTGTGTGTGTGTGTGTATGTGTCAAAAGTGTAAGTATATAATTACAAATATCAATATATATTTGCAATTTGTTACATATATTATTTATATATTATATATGAGTAGTACTTATTTGAAAGCTCTCAATATCAGTGATAGAGCTGACATATTCACATAGATAGGTGTGAGTTTGTAACCCTGGGTTCCACGCTCTTGCGATTGTCAGACAATCTGTCTGACGATCGCAAGAGCATGAAACCCAGGGTTACAAACTTCACTCCATCTATCTATCTATCTATCTATCTATCTATCTATCTATCTATCTATCTATCTATGTGTGTATATATATTGTCATCCGCAGACAGATCTCTTTCGCTGTATCACAGCTCACCAGTACAGTTAGACTCCGATCGCTTCTTAACCCAGGCTCGAAACCCGACCGAACAGGGGCGTTCGGTGGAAGAAGGCAGTCTTTTTTAGCGCATATCATATGACGCGCCCAATAGCTAGAATGCTGCAATTCATTTTACTGAATGAGCGATGAGTTTTTGGCCTTATGTTTGTTGCTTTTACAGTAGTTTTACAGAAAAATGTATTTTGGCAAGCATTATTTTCGGAAATTGCTCGATATCGGGATGGAGATAAAGCGTTGAAATTTATAGTGCAAAGAATTTGTCACAAGCAGAAAAAAAAAAACAGTTCCGACGAGTGAAGACATCATAATGATATCCTTCCGAAACTTCGACGTTATATGAAGCTGCTCAGTCAAATTTACAAATTCGTTGCACTAAAACCATTTATACATATTATATGTTCGTGTGTACATAACAACATCTATGAATGCATGTATATATACATATACATACATTAATGCGACACAACGAATGAACAACTTGCTAGAAAGACAATAGTTAAATAACAAAACCTGGAAATAAAGTAAGAATCTTAATAATGTCACGAAACATGGAAACATTCAATATTAGTCTATTCACCTGAAATCAGTGTTATGCGCTCGGTGCGGCTTTTCAAATTTTACTTTTTGAATCCTTTGTTGTCTTTCTTCCGCATATATTCGATTGGAGATTGGTTGAATTTTCTGATGCACAAATATTGAATTCTCAACCCGCGCTCAGAACTACTTGGTTTGTTTTCTATTTTATGTAGGATAGGCGAAAAAAATCCAAAAACAAAAACAAAAAAAAGCAGGCATTTTTTTCAATATTAAAATTTATAAACAAACCGTTAAACTTTCTAAGTTAACTAATATCATTCAGTCAGTTAAGTGCCATACGTGATACACGCTTGGGCGATCATGTCTCAAAAGAGACATGACTGACTGGGCAGAAGATTATCCCGCAGTAGGTTGCCATTGCTTTCTGCGGTAGACTGGTTGCCGACCAAGGCTATAGAACCCAATCTGTTTTGCTATTTAACCCATAACTGGAAGGAAGAGACGGATTAATACCTTTCCCAAGGGTATTTGCGCGTAAGTGAATAAAATTGATTCAACTGGAATTCGAACTCGGCTCCCCGTTCCGAGCCGATATCCACTGTACCACAGACCGTTTTTTTAAAATCATATCACCCCAAGCAAGGCGAAAACGTCACTGATGCGCAGGGGGCTACGTAAGAGTGAAAAGATTGGAAAAGAGAAAAGCCGAGAACCACATCCTAAGCAGGAAATAAGGGATGAGCCTCTTCACCTGTTCAATAGACGGTTTTAAACGAAAAAAAAAAATTATTGAGTTCTAAATTATTTGTTTTTGCATTTTCGAATATTTTCGAAGAGTTTTGTTCATATTTGTCAACTGCGAATTGCCTCGGTGAGATCGAATTCGAAATCGAGTTAATAATAGAGTGAGAGATAAAAAGAAAACAGTCAGCTAAGGGGCATACGTGAGATACGCTTGGGCGGTCAAGTCTCAAAAGAGACAATACTGGCTGGACAGAAGATTATCCCTCAGTAGGTTGTCATTACTTACTGCGGTAGACTGATTGCCAACCAAGGCTATAGAACCCAATCTGTTCTGCTATTTAACCCATAACTGAATGGCAGAGTGGGATTAATACCTTTCCCAAAGGTATTTTCGCCTATGTGAATGCAAGGGATTCAAATTGAATTCGAACTGGGCTCCCCGATTTCTCTTTCCGAGCCGATATCCTGCACCAGAGCGTACATAGTCATCCCCCACTCCAGTTTTTTTTTTAAATATTGTTCATCAAATACAAAGCTCACTCATGTCAGAAGCTTACGAAGTTATATTTTTGTTTGAGCATACAATAGCAAGAATCGAATGCTGCATCTTATGGGGATATGAAAAATAGTTAGCGGTTGACTATAGAGATGAAAGATTCAGATTGTAGTGATCTGGAAAGTAACCACTTTGGTGTCCGTTCCACAAAGCAGCAATACTTGGTAAGAAGATGTCTGAATGGAAATTCCACCACGCCAAATTTACGAAAATTATGAGGATGAGTCAACAGAACGTGCGTTGCATGGCGGGTTCTATCTAAGAAGGTCCGGTTGAACCAAGGAATTTAGTTTGCCAGAACATCTGCCATGACAATAGCTTTAGAGAAGTGAGATGCAAGCAGTCTTTCATGTGAGGGAAATGTTGAAAGCTATTCATCACTCTCAAAACTCGAAAACGCTTTTCAAATCTGTTGGGGTTGGAAAGTGACGACTGGGCAGCTGTAGGCCTGATGTGACAGTAGTATTCCATTGTTGGACTGTTCTGACTCTAGTAAAGTCGGAGCATGGCAACAGTGTTGATAATATTCTGAATCATACATTTTTTGGTCATCATCAGGTTTATATTGCATATGTGAGGGATGCTAGAAAGTTGTTTATCCATTTTCTAAAGCCGACAAATTACCAAATATTATTTTAAACTGATTCTTAGTTGAATGTAAAACATTGTAATAAAGAGTACTAGCAGTATAGCCCGGAGTTGCTCGGGTGTAATGAAAGCTTTAAAACTACTTCATGGCCTTGGAGCCCAGACTCTGCCTAAAGAATATTTGTGTGAAGCTTGGTGAGAATAGGATAAAAATTGTGGATTTGTATAAAAGACATACAGCCAGATAAGCAGACACACACACAAACATCTTGCCTGTTGTATATATATATATATATATATATATATATATATATATATATTATCGATTTTCTGCACTATTGTAAACACTGCAACCGAGAAACTTCTGAATATTGTTTCTTAGGTCTTTGGCAATGAGTATATCAAATTTGATTAAAATCGGACCACTCCTTCTATAATCCGTTTTTTTTCGATTACCGATTTTGGCTATTTATCGGGGGGTCTCCGACACAAAATCTAGTTAAGAACACTCGCAGACGCTTATAGTACAACTGTGTAAATTTTCAAGAAAATCGGTTCAGCCGTTTCGGAGTCTATAGGTAACGGATACACACACAGAGAATGTTTCATTTATAAATAAGTTTAGATCTGTTTATAATACAGAATCAGTATACTTATATATGATCATGGATGCAGAATCATTAAACACATATAAAATCATGATTGAGGAAATGCATATATATATATATATATATATATACAAACTAACGGCAATAATCATTAGGCCACCCTAGAGTTATAAAAAATGATGTATTTCATATTATTGTTTAGTATTTATTGCCAAGTGAATAATTGTAATTGAAAATAGAAAGGTTCTTTTGTTAATACTGAACTATAACATGTGCATCAACTGAGTTTAGAAATATTCAACAATTACTTATATTCCAGTTTCATCAATGAAAGAATGAAGAAAATTTAGGATGATTCGGACGAGTCCATCTTTGCTCCCTTGCCTTGTAAACTTTTGCAAAGTAATAATAATAAAAGAAACATTTTATTTTTAATGGATACTCGTGTTTGAGTAGATACTCAGTTTTTTTGTTCTATGGTTAAAGAATATATTTATATATATGTCTACCGGCCTGATTATTCGAGAAATCTTGTTTGAAAAATATGATTCCTCAAGCTGGATTCAAACCTACGTCTCCTAGTCCTAGAGAAATATTTAATTCATCTGACGTGTCTCAGTGTTCTCAACCACAAAGGATAATCAGTGAGACAATGCTCGAATTTCGACTCATGAGCACATCATTTCCTGATTTTTCGTAATATTCATTATTATTCAGTTTCCGCATATTAATTTAAACGAGTGCAAACAAAGACAGTTTATTTTACTAAATGTTAAAAAATGGATTAACTTTGCCATTTATAAAATATTTGTTAAAACGTCATTGTTAAATTTTCGTTTTAGGTACCGACGGCTTTTCCCCTTCAAATTTATCCAAAATAGCATTAATTCTGTGCAAATGTATATGCTGAACTCAAATCAACAATTAGTTATTGAAGAAATTTATCTTTTTTGCTTTAAAAGTTCATAAAAAACGAACTATATCTCGCACTTTTTCTCTCAAGTAACTCTCACGAAGTCATGTAATTAACTGCAGAATGACGTTCTACGTAGGCAGATTTTTCCTGTCGAATTTTGGTTGTTTTTCTTCCTTTACTGAAACTTCCGGCGATGTACTTCCTGTTTTAAGAGCAATAAGCGTAGAAATACAATAGCGCATTACTTTAATTCCCGGAAGTACATCGCCAAAAATATCAGTAAATGAAGAAAAATCGACGAAAAATCTGCCAAAATTCGATAACTTGCGCAGTCCGTCATTCTGCAGTTAATTACATGACTTCGTGAGAGTAACGAGAGGGAAAAAAGTGCAAGATATAGTTCGTTTTTTTATGGACATTTAGATAAAAAAGGTAAGTTTCTTCAATAACTAACACTTGATTTGAGTTCAGCATATACATTTGCACAGAGATAATGCTATTTTGGATAAATTTGAAGGGGAAAATCGACGTGATTTAAAACGAAAATTTACAACATCATTTTTAATAGACACTCGTATTTGTGGAGCTTATCTGTTTCTCTTATAATAAAACAATATATATATATATCTACCGGCTTGACTAAAACTTTCCTAGTTTTCGCAATTATTCCAGCAGTTAGACACATATATAAAAATATCCATTAATATCCTTTATACATTTATTTAGTAAGTGTCTACATATATCTTTCAGAAATACTTTTGCAGTATCGAGTTTGAGATTTTAAATACGTTAATTTTTCAGAAGAAAATATTTTTATAACCTGAACATGGCAATACGTATATAATAATGAACATTCACATGAATAACTCAATACAAAATCTAATCAGAGTCACAAAATTAAAAAAGAAATAAATGATTATCATTCGCATAAAATAAATGATGAAACCATAGAGTTAAAATGGTGTTATAGTATCGCATTTATTATCTGAAAATCATCCATACCAACAACTATAATGTAAATTAAACATGTTAGATTTTAAAAAGTTTCCAATTTTTTTAATTGTAAACTCTCATTTTCAAATGTAAAGAAAGAAACGATTAGTTTTTAAATATCAAAATTAGAAAGTTCAGCCGATTATGCTACCATAGTTTCAACATTTCTTTGTCGTCAGGCGTTAAAAACTAACTGATTAATTAAAGCTTTATTTTTGAAAGCACATCAAACAGTGTAAAACGCGTAACAGTAAGTTTAAATAAGGAGAGAAGTAAGTCAAGCGTAGAAAAATAGTATTTAAGGGGACGTAAACAGATCCTTTATATTTCATCCGGGTATGAACGAACCCAAAATTTATTTTATGTATGTAGTGGTGCAGTGAAAGCCGAGTTCGAATTCCATTTGAATTCCATGCAATCACTTACACGCAAATAACCTTTGATATTACCCCATCTCTTCCCTCTAGTTATGGGTTAAATAACAGGAGAAATTGTGTACCTTGTCTGGCAACTAGTCTACCGCATAAAGTAATGGAAAACTGATGCAAGATAATCTTCTGCCCAGTTAGTCATGTCTCGAAAGAAACATCATCACCAAAGCGTGTATCACTATATGGCACTTAACTGACTGACTGATTGTGTATACACCTGGACATGATTCCAGACTTTTGATTTAGTAATTCTTTCTAAATATACAATTAAGTAACTATTTAATCTAACACGTATGACGATACCGTACAATTGAAAGTAGCAGCATAATCAATTGATCTTCCTTAATATATATATATATATATATATATATATATATATATATATATATATATTACGGAAAGATCTGGAAGTTTACGAAATTGAAGAGTCAACTATATATTTTTATTTATTTGTTTGAACATTATTTTAAATGGATACTCATATTTGAGTAGATATTCTGTTTTAGATTAAACAACATATATATATATATATATATATAGTTTAATTAATTTATATATATATATACTGTTAATATGTGTGTATACATATATATATATATATATATATATATATATATGTATCAGTCTGAGTATTTTGTAAAAATGAATTTCCTAATAAAACTTTTGAAAAATATTTAAGTAGGTATATATGTCCAAAGAAATAATTGAATAACCATATATATATATATATATATATATATATATATATATATATATATATATATAGATAGATAGATAGATAGATAATGAGCAGTCAGTTCTATAAGTGGACAGTGAGGTCAACACCAAGCTTCGTCGTATGTATTTATGTACTTATAAATGTAGAATTAGTTCACAACAGAGAAACGATTACTAAAAATTCAACATACTAGAGTAGCCTAGCATTTGTGATTACTGGTTTATAGCTGGTACGCATACTATATATATATATATATATATATATATATATATATATATATATATATATATAGAGAGAGAGAGAGAGAGAGAGAGAGAGAGAGCGAGGATGTATGTCCGTGGGAGGAAATAGACTCACCATGTTTTATATTCTAACACAAATTGCAATGCCTTGGGCAATGACTCAATTATATTTCGACAAAGTCCCTTTTGTACATACTTATTCAACTATGTTCTAATGCCTGCAAAGCTAAAAGGAAATGATTATAACTTGTGTTGCGAAGATATTCTCAGCAAATCGATGATTTAACTTATATATCTGTTGCATTATAAGGAAATCATGTGGAGAATCATCATTAACCCAGCCTCTCGGTCAAATTTGCTATCATGACGGAGAATGATACTTGAAGCCATGTCCTCATGGTGCAGATTTAAACTGGCGCAACCTATTTTATATATCTAAACGGCAATTATAAATTATAATTTTGGTAAGTGATAATTTCACTGACAGATATTGGAAAATTATCTGAGTGTTCATCTGGAATCAAAAAATACTCAGAATCTGAAAGAGACTGTTAAAATTTATTGAACACAATGAGTAAAGCAACGTGGAAAGGTTAATCTTCCCAGCGCATATCGCCGGAAAAAAGATAAGAGAAACCGGTGAACTATTTCTTGCCTTGTCCCTTCAGGACGTAGGCAATCATGGTTCTCTGCATCTCCCTAGCCCTTGTGGCTCTTAGTATGTTTGCTTCTGTTACTCCTGTCAACCTCCGTTCCGTCATACACCTGATCAGGCCCTGCAAATATGTTATCCGCTGCCTTCCTCTGTCTCTCTTTCCTTCTATCTGGCCAGTCAGTCTCAGGTTCTCCAAGCTCTCCTTCCTCATTGCGTGTCCCAGGAATTTCAGTTGCCTCTCCATGCTCAGTATTAATTTCCTTTTTGTTGCCATACTTTCCAACACCTCATCCTTGCTTGCATCCTTGCCCACGATATCCGTATTCTGTAGAACCACTGCTTCCAGTTTTGTCCTCATTTACCTGATCAAATTGTATGAACGGATGGGTGACGGGCTACTCGAGGGATAAACAATGCTGCGTTTCATAAGGGATAAGAATTTGTGAAGAGCCATGACCGCCCGTGTCCTGAAGAAAGTTTATAGACAAAAAAAGGCATTAATTCTCATTATATTTTTAACATTAAAAAAAATTAATAGTAATCAAATTCAATTTTTTTATTTTAAGGTTTTAATTATTGCAATCTTTTTATATGGTAGTTAGGTGCGTAGCCAAATTAGTAAATGTTCATTTGCCGAACATGGCGCTTCGAATCTCTTCGATGGGCAATTTGTAAGGAACGTAACTAAGAATTGGATACCCTTAGGGATGCAATCCCAGCGTGTGTTACCGTTGAAAAGTGCCTGAAAACATTACCACCGATTGATGGCATATATATATATATATATATATATATATATATATATATAGTCTTTGAGATATCTCTCGCCCGATCGCCTCAGTCGATTAAAAAATTAATTGGGCGGTCGATTAAACATACCACAACGAAAAAAAAAGGAAATCTGGTTCCTTTTACAACCCAAAAGTATGCAACTGAGAATTCACAAGTTACGTAAAATGACCTAAAATGACCTTTTATAGTACCTGACAGTGTAAACATTCCTGTAATTAACGCTTCCAGTGTGGAGCCAAAATGTCTCTGCGGCCAGATTAAAGACACTTACCGACTTATAGAAAGTTTATCCATGACTTCCTGCTTAGGAAAAGTAAAACGAACATATGAAAGAAAGAAAATAATACGCATAGTTCTTTCAGCCATGCACCGAAAAACAAATTATGCATGAAATATTTTTACAGAAAATTGTTGAGAAAATCAGATTTGTTATTTTTTATCATCTATGAGAGGGAGGTTATAGGCAAACAGAAGAAAAAAGAACTACGGATTTAGGTACCTGCACTCAATTAAGAAAATGGAGTCGGTCGAGTAAAATGATTTTGGGGCGGGTAAATTTTCACTCGATCTTGACTGCCAGTTGAGTGATTTCTTTTTCAAATCTCAAAGGCTATATATATATATATATATATATATATATATATATATATATATATATATAAAGCGATGAGATAAAATGCTTACAATATACGTGCTCAGTTGTTGGTAAACTCTGTAAAACCGTTTTAAATTGGACATTATTTTATTTTAAATTAACCGCTCAATCCCCCACATTCTTCTACCATGAATCGGTTAAGTGCAATACGTAAAATATATTTAGGTGACCATGTCTTGAAAGGAACATGACTGACTAGCTAGAAGATTTCGCAAGAGCAGATTGCCATTACATTCTGTGGTAGACTGGTTGCCAACCAACGCTATAGAATCCAATCTGTCCTGGCGTTTGATGCTTAAATGGAGTGTAAGAGACGAATTAATAACTATCTCAAGAGTATTTGCGTAAATATATATATATATATATATATATATATATATATGGATAAAACATGAAATTATATTTAAACAATTATTAAATTCCTCTATTCATAGTTCTTATTGCTATGCTTTCATAGATATATAGATAAAGGGTATGTTCTGGTCGCAACTATTCATCCACAAATAAATGGATAGATAGACAGGGACATTGATAGCCAGATATGGACTAAGATAGTTTTAAACTAAGATAGATAGATAGATAGATAGATAGATAGATAGATAGATAGATAGATAGATAGATAGGGGATTTCCTAAGCGCCGCTGAGAGGTTGCACAAGGCCGAAAGTATGGGACACCAAGTGAGGATCGAACTCACTACTCAGTTGTAACTGGTTCTAGCGAGACAAGCTTGCTAATCTTTTCACCATGCCGAGGTGCCTTAGATAGATAGATAGATAGATAGATAGATAGATAGAAGAAAGAAGTGTGAGATAAAGTGTGCATTGACATATGATTAAAGTGTAAATACTACAGAGAATATAGGGTACTAGCAATGGCGCACTGATGTGAAACTTGTAAAATCATAAAATCGCTTGAAATCAAACTTAGAAATTCGCATGTCAGTAGAAAGCGTGATGCTGGACATCGCACTAAGGTATAGAATGAAGACAACATCAATCAAAGAACACGTCAAGATTAAAGACAACCGAATAGAGATTAAGTGACAACAAAGGAAGTAAGACGGAAGTGGGTAGTGTGCAGTGCAAAAACTGAAAAAAGAAAACGCTGCTTGTTGGACGACCTGTACTTAGTGAATGCGGTAAAAAATTATATATCTTATGGTGAAGATATTAGTCAGAGGAGACAGCGTGAGATCCTTGTCATGGAAGGTGTCACTGGCTTTTGTTTGCTCGGTATTTACAAGAACTGATGCTGCGGATAATGGTAATGAGTTTTAATGGAAAACACACACACACACACACACACACACACACACACACACACATATATATATATATATATATAAATCAAAACAAACCATACTTAATAAAATCAAATTTCAATCTGGTCATAACATATTACATTGCACTTAAATATATGGTTCTGTTAATATTTAGAGCTCTCAGGCGGTGTGACGTCATAGAACCGCATTACAAATTTACGAACTGCGTCTGCTATTTGGTAAATGTTATCGTTGTTCAGCAATGTTTCATGTCTACACGAGATAAAATCATCTTTGCTGGTGGACGTTTTTATGTTAACATCCCTTTCTGAAAGTGGCAAATGTGAACCGAAAGCTTAGAAACAACGTAATAAAAAATATCCAAATGTTGGTGAATTTTTGTCATTATTTTCACCTGAAATTAAAGCTAAAAGACGATCTTTAGAACGGCTCATGATTAAACATAATAAACATTCATTGTCTCTTATATTTAACAGTATATATAAAGAAAATTATCTGCGGCCTCGATACATGATATATATATATATATATATATATATATATATATATATATATATATTTTTAAAATCATATCACCCCACCCCAGGCAAGGCGGTAAAGCCACTGGTATGCAGGGGGCTACGTAAGAGTGAAAAGATTGGAAAAGAGAAAGTCGGAAAAAGAAATCCTGAACAGGGAACAAGGGATGAACCTCTAAACCTGTTCAATAGACGTGGGTGGAGTGTGAAACCGGGCGATAGTTCAGTCTATCTACTCCAATTAAAAAAAAATATAAAGAAAAGTGAAAAGATTGGAAAAGAGAAAACCGGAAACCACATCCTAAACAGGGAACAATGGATGAGCCTCTACACCTGTTCAATAGACGTGGGTGGAGTGTGAACCGGGCAATTGTTCAGTCTATCTACTCCAATTATATATATATATATATATATATATATATATATATAAACTTGGATAAGAAACTAATTTATGGTTAAACATAATAAAACATGTTTGCATTACTAGAAACGGAATGGGTAGGCCACATAGAAAGAATAGCGCTGAAGAGAGCAATGATTGCATGTGTCGTAGATTAAGAACAGAAAATCCGTACCTGAGAGGGCGCAGACAGCAGTTAAGTCATATCTTAGAATAGTACCTTCGTTCTAATAGACATCCGTTATATATATATATATATATATATATATATATATATATATATATATATATATATATACTGACACACACACACACACTACCGGCCATGATTTTTAGGCCAACCCAATGTTTAATAAAAGGTGATGTATTTCATACTATTTTTTAGTATCTATTACCAATTGAATAATTGTAAATAAAAACAAAATGGTTCTTTTGTTAATAGTGCATAATGACATGTGCATCAAATGAATTTATAAATATTTAATAATTACCTATATTGCAGTTTCATCGATGAAAGAATGAATGAAATTTAGGTTGATTCGGACGAGTTCATCTTTGCTTCTATGCCTTCTAAAATTTTGCAAACAATAATAATAGAAAATTCTATTTTCATTTAGAATTAGCCTCTCAAAAATTGTATGAAATACACCATTTCTCTTAAAAAACTGGTGTGGTCTAATAATTATGCCCGGTAATGTATATATATATGTATTCTTCATTTGTAAACAAGTTATTATGCAACCAAGGATTCTCTAAGTGTTTACAATGTGGTGTATTCAGGCGATTTACAATAACTGATTTTATCGTTTACATATTTTTTATTTTTTTATTTTATTTTTTACGAACGCTCATGTAACGTGGAGTTTTTTGGACGTTCATATAAAGGGTAATCGTTGAACGCGTAATTTTTTAAATTAGAAAAATTATAGCGTTTTCATTCATGGTTGTATTAACCAAATAGATATTTTATGGTATGGTTAGTCTTTGTCATAATTTCTGTTCTTTCATTCAGTGAATTAAGGGACATGGTACATAAAATAGGAAAATAACTTTATTAATTTTAATATACTATGACGTCTCGTAGCTGTCTTTTAAAAATTCATATTTTAATTGTCATTTTGTGTTAACTAACTCATAGACTTTCATTTGCACAAATGTTGGCTTTATATTTACAAAACTTCCAGGAATCGTAGTAGTGAAT
Source organism: Ascarosepion bandense (assembly GCA_037127315.1). Lineage (NCBI taxonomy): Eukaryota > Metazoa > Mollusca > Cephalopoda > Sepiida > Sepiidae > Ascarosepion > Ascarosepion bandense. The sequence goes on along the minus strand of JBBBDQ010000303.1, from coordinate 4,060,573 downwards.
GGTCATGACTCTCCACTCTTAGAGGCAAATTATATATATATATATATATATATATATATATATATATATAATTTTAATATACACTATTGGCCATAATTATTAGGCTACCCCACATTTTTAAAAGAAAGGATGTATTTCATACTAATTTTAGTATTTATTGCCTAATGAAAATAGAGCTTTCCTTTTGTTATTAATTGTTTGCAAAATTTTACAAAACAGGGAATCAAAGATGAACTCGTCCGAATCACCCTAAATTTTCTTCAATCTTTCATTGATGAAACTGCAATATAGGTAATTATTGAATAATTATTAATCCATTTGATACACATGCTATTTTGTAGTATTAACAAAAAAAAACATTCTATTTTCATTTACAATCATTCATTTGGCAATAAATAATGAAAAATTGTACAAATCACTTAATTTTTTAAAACTCTGGTGTGACATATTAATTACACCCGCTAGTATATATATATATATATATATATATATATATATATATATATATATATATATATTAAAAAAGGATTAATTCAAAGATGTTGAATGGCCATTTCGATATGAAGATTCCCACGGGGGACGACACATCACCTCAGCAACAGAAAAAACCTTTCAGAAACTGGAGAAAAATTAGTCTACTTTTCCTTTTTAAATAGATTGCAAAGAAATTAAAAAATAAATAATAAAATAAAATAAAATAAAAATAAAAATAAAGGGAAAGAAAAAGAAAAAGAAAACGAAAAAGAAAAAGAAAAAGATAGAATAAAATCAAATAAATAAGAAAAGAAAAAAAATTGACATCGTCTGGGTTCGCAAAAAAAAGGGAGAATGTAACTAAAAATTAACAGACAGCCGCGTTAAATCGACCTAAGTTTAAGCAACACGGAAAAAAGGTGGTAAGAGAGATAAAAGAAGGAAGGGAGGGTAAAAGAAAGAAACTAAAGAAAAATTTTTTTTTTAAATATTACAGACGCTGGACAAATTCAAAAACCTAATTTCCCCAAAACGTTGAAGTATTAGAAAAAGGCCTTTACTTAAAAAGGCATAATTATTAATAAAAGGGAATAAAAAGATATAGGATTTAAAATAAAATTATTTTTAAAAAATTAGGTCATTTGAAATTAAACTAAATAAAGACAACACTAGATAAAAAAAAGAAAAAAAAATTATTTGCTCTGTAATATTTTATTACATGGAGCTCTCTTCCTGTATCATTTTTTAATATTAAAATAAATTTTTAATATTAATTAGGATCGGGTTTTTTGGAATTTACCTTCCTGCTTTTTTCCCTTGGATTGAAGTATCTGAATTAAAAAAAAAAAAAAAAAAAAATATATATATATATATATATATAAAAATTATGAAGTTCACGCTATTACGTCTTCAATTTTTCGTTATCGTCAGGCGTTATAGACTAACTGATTTCTTATCGCTTTATTTTTCAATTCAGTAATCATCGTTCAAGCTTGAAAACCTGAGGATTTTTACCAAACTAGTCAACTATAAAAAATCACAAAATTTTTAATGTACACTGGAGCATACTGAGAAAAGCCAAATTTTATGGCAATAGTGATGTCTGCAGATTGTGAAGATAAAAAATTGGCTATAGTATAATTTCCACAACGAAAACTTTTGCTAAATGAAAGGTCTGAAAACATATCCGGATGTATGAACATTAAAAAGTACCCTTTGGGTTCGTGCAAAACCGGATGAATGTAAATATTATTTCGTTAGCCGTGACTCACTCCTCCCTTTATTATGAACTTTCTTTCATGCGTTTCAAATTTGCCTGTTGTGCGCTTAAATATAAACCGTTAGGAAATCAATTTTAATATACCTGACTCCCCACTGGGGCGAGTTCTGAAACATTTTTTTATGTGGGGAACTTGAGACGGACGTTCTAGCCAAAGTTTCAGTGGTAACTTGTTAGAAAGCTTGTCTTAGAATGTCTGAACTTGTCTTAACATGTCTCAGCTTGTCTGACGATACCGAAAGTTCGAAACCTTGGTAGCGTAATCGGCTGATCTTCCTAATTTTGATATTGAAAAGATCTACATGTTAAATTTTTATCTTCCAGTTTTTCTTTAAATGTGTATTGAACACTTTTCAATACAATTGTGTACTAGTCTAATAATTACATTATGCTTAGAGATCTCTTAAAGAGATATCCTACCACTGTATGTACAGGATACTCCTTTGGAGTCCTCTATACCCACACTGCATGCTGATATATATATATATATATATATATATATGTACACGAAAAATCAAAGTGAGCCAAAACCTACCGCGGTTTCACACTACGGATCGTCAGAAAAATGTTTCGTTCTTGTTCCGCTGGTTTCTTTTTTTCTCCCCATTTATCCGACGACTTAGTACGCCGGATTGTAACGGATTTAGGTTCTGTTTGTTAATGGTTTTTTCGAGAGTTTATATTGGCATAAATTTACGGAGTGCATTCTTACAGAGTCTAAGTAGTTATTATTATCATATATATATATATAAATTAGAGAAAATTTTCAAAATTTAAAGGTGTCGTATATATATATATATATATATATATATATATATATATATATACATATCCGATTGCTTCTAACCAGGATTAATACCCAACCAAATTGACATCAGTGGGCGATTCTACCTCTGAGTTGAGTTATGATTGGATTTTTACCGTGATATATACAAAATGTGAATAGACGCCAGTAGATTAGATTGTTCAAATTCCTTACTGAATGAACAATACGTAAACGCATGAATAGCTACTGTTTTTAAAGTCTACAATTTCTCCATAAGGCTCAATCGATTGGCGAGAGCGTAAATGGTCTTCCACAGAATGTATATATTTATATCAACAAGAAAGGTTATTTATCTGACCTTTACACTAAAGCAGAATGTGTCAAAATATCCTTCATTTAAACGTGGTGACTATACAAATTATCTATCTCCCGCCACCACTGTTACTCTGTTGTCAATATAACACCAATCTTAATGAATTGAGGCAATATGCGATAGCCGGGTCGGTATCCCTGGGATAGGGCGCCTTTTCGGGACAGAGTTAATTTGCTTATTTGGAATAAAAAATAAAACAAAAGTAATGCAGATATACTTTTTTTTTTGTTAATCATTTCACCCCAAGCAAAGCATTCATTCCACTGCCACTATTGCGCAAGGGGTTATATAGGGGAAGGTAAAGAGAAAGAGTGGTTAGATATAGGAAATGTCAGAAGGAGGGTCAAAGATGGGTAAGGATACCGAGGTTGAGGTTTGGGTAGATGGGAAGAGTGTTTGAAAGAATGGATGCGAGTTAGTGCGTTAGGAGGTGTCTATTGACCTTACATTTAAACTCCTGGAGATTGTAGCCGTCGGGGAAGCAATCGTGTGGAAGGGAATTCCACAGTCGGGAAGTGCGAGAAAAGAAGTTGTTGGAGTAGAAATTGCGTCATTCTTTAAACAGCAACAATTACAACGTTTAAATTTTATGTTTTAGAAGATTCAAAGATGACATCAGTCAGATGGCGTCCATTCTGCTCAATGTGTTTATCGTACTCTGAAATTTCGGTCAACTCATTGCAGTATATCGGTGGTTTCTTTTTATTTACATCACTAGTTTCCCTGAAGCTGATTACCCAGAAAACAATCGACTGCCAGCCAGGAACACGACCAGGTGGGGGGCAATATTGAAATGTTGACGAATGCACGTTGCGTGGTGACGATTGAGCCGCCGCTTGAAAAATATGCCTCAACAGCAAAAACGCGTTCCAATTTCGTCCACTCCCTGATGCGCACTGACGTACCTGTAAAGCAAGCATAAACAAACTTTAAATCTCGCATTCTCGAGTAAGCCCCTCTCGTCAATATACTCGCAGCAACCATCGCTTCAGGTCGCTAAATTCAAATAAGCAAGTTGCTCTGCCCCACCCTGTACAATAAAAAAACACAGTCAGTAGACTAATTGGAGTATATAGACTAATTGGAGTAGATGGACTAAACTATCGCCCGGTTCACATTCCACCTACGTCTATTGAACAGGTGAAGAGGCTCATCCCTTGTTCCCTGTTTAGGATGTGGTTTCCGCCTTTCTCTTTTCCAATCTTTTCATTCCATGTAGCCCCCTGCACATCAGTGGCGTTACCGCCTTGCTCGGGGTGATATGATTAAAAAAAAAAAGTAGTACGTTCCCACTACACAACTCATCTGTCCTTTATTCACACGCACTCGCAAACACGGGAATATGTCGAAGGTCTGTCAGTATTCTACACACTCACATCAACCTCTTCATCATTTATCAACATTTATCTAGCATTTACTTCACTTTTTCCCTTTCTCTCTTCTCATAGAATTTTATTGATATTTATCAGATCTTTTAAGTTGTCCGTATTGATTTTTACTCTTTGCTCAGGTCAAAGAAAATTTCTTTAACTCTTATCTCTCCCTTTCAATTAAGAAACATTTCATTTTATTACTTATTTTTATTCTACTTTATTCTCCCTATCTATCTATCTATCTATCTATCTATCTATCTATCTATCTATCTATCTATCTTATACGCTGCACTTCTGTCTTTCTGTATCTTTCATATTTATTGACCCAGGAATTGCACCATTTCTTCACTTAAAACGAAACTTCGCATCCGGAAATACAGGTTCACCCGGAAACGCAAATGATATTTCCCCACACCTACCTGTCTCTTTGGGTTCGTCTGAAACGAAAATGATTTCAAAGTTTGGGAGACGCATGCAGACGTAAATTATACGCATTTACTCACGCACAAACGCACCTTTGCAAAAAGATTTGCATAAAAATGGGTACCTCCACTAATTTCCGATACCTAAGTGTTAAAATGATTTTTTAAAAATCATTCTTGAAACATTTGTTAGGCTTTAATTGAAAGCTAAATGATAAAATTTACTAATTCTAGTAAGCAAAATACACTGTTAAATAAGTAAAATACACTGTTAAATAAGCAAAATGCACTGTTAAATAAGTAAAATACTGTTAAACAAGCAAAATGCACTGTTATATTTACAATAGAAATTATATTGACTGTAATCATCTGTTTTCACAAATTTTCACACATTTGTAAACAAAAATTATTTATTTTCTTTAAAATCCTTTTTTAAAGTAAAATATAATTTTCTGAAATTTTTCATATATATTAACTGATAAAAAGTATAAATAATTTGATGTGAAAAAATATTGTTTATTTTAAGTTTAACATAATAGAGAAATGAATTTTTAAAACAAAGAGTCGCTGTGATTACGTAATTCTTAAAATGTTATGACTCATCAATGATGTAGTAAGTACTGAAATGACAGATTTGACAGATTCCTGTGGAGACAGTATGAGTTAAAACAAAATTTACAAAAATGAAAGTGCGAGTCCGTTTTTATATAAATCCTGAATAGTCAGTAATTTTTAAAATATTGAAAATTATTCTCCGTACTCTAATATTACAAATGTTGAGTTTAAATTTTTTATAGTCATTGATCTTATTTTTTCATAATGTCATGTATGATTGACTATATTTTCAAAAAAAAGGGATGTTATATAATATATATATATATATATATATATATATAAAGAAAATATTTTTTTATAAAATCTTGGTGCAAAAATATTTGTATTACAAAAACAAATAAAGAAAATTAAAAATTCATTACTCATAAAAAAATTCTCAAGGTAATAGTATCTTAAATAATTTTAACTTGTAAAACAATTTTAAAATCTAGTTTCATTTCGTTGTTTATTTTACTATTCGAAGAAGACCTTCGGGAAATTAGTAGTTTGAAGATAAAATAAAGTTTTTGATTCTCATTCTTTATGGCGTTAAGTAATAAAAATATTCGGATGAAAATTTAATTTCTGTATCAATGTTTTCTAAAAAAATACAAAAACAATTTTATACTTTTGTGAATAAGTCCTGAAAGTTTCATGAAAATCCGACAATTATTTAATTTTTGGAAAATTTCAAAATCAGTGTTTTTCAGCGAAAAAAAAAGCGTAAATATTACAGAGACTGCTGATGCAAAACAAACAAACAAGTTATTTAACCATATTTTGAACGAACTAGAAAGGATTTGAAAAATTAATAGAATAAAAAAAGGTTGATTTTTCCCTCCTAATAATAATATAATTATTTGATGATAAGACTTTGTTTTCTTGAATATGTGGCCATTTTTTATCATGCTAAGCTTTTTTCGAAGTTAAACAACGTAAGCGTGGTCATTACTTAGATTGGTGACCGCTTGGGAATACCAGGCGCTGTAAGCGTTCAGTGACGGATGTGCGTTGTGTTGCAGTGAATGTTCGAAAGAGAAAGAGAAAATCAGTGAGTCGTGTTCGAATTCCAGTTGAGTACCCTGCATTCACATAAGCACTGGTACTCTTGGGAAAGATATTAATCCATCAATTCCCTCCAGTTATGGGTTAAATAACAGGATGGGGACTGGAGACAGCCCATCTAGTGTTGGTGTCACAATAAAACACCCTTGGTAGCCCTGGCAAAGCATCAAGTATTCAGCTATTTGACAAGATTATGAATTTCGCTATAAACTGCGTCAGGGTTCCAAATTCACAGGGAATACTGGAGAGGTGTAGTGAGTTCTATCTCGGCCAAGGCCGCAGGACGACGACGATTTCAACGAAACTGCTGTTTAAAAGCTATTGTATTTTATTTGGCAGAATGTTACAAATATTAGAAATAATGAGGATTGCAATTGGTACTGAAGTTTGTCAGCTTGTTACAATTCTCCCAAGCGACTGTTAAAAATATCAACTAAATGTTATATAAGAGACTAGTATAACGCTACAATTGAATGTGAACTATTTAGGATCTCATGTTGTAGAATAGCAAATAGTCTACAAGCAACAACATTTTAAAGGCGAGGTCTCCTCGCACTTACAGTCTTACAGTATCTCGATTTCTTGCACAGTACACTACCAGCCATAATTATTGGCCATCCTACTTTTTAAAAGAAATTACGAATATAACAGGCATTTGTTTCTAAAGAAGATGCTGAGAATGTCAAGCGTTAAGTTGAACAGAAACGAAAAAGGCATTTACACATTCTGAGATGTATAATAAGGAAAAAAGGACTTAGACAATGTGCTACTAAACATATCGAAGGGAAAGAGGAACAAAGGAAAATATGCTATATAATAAGATTGTATAACTAGATGACAGAGCATAGAATTGGAGTGATATATAAACGAAAAATTGTAGAGTCCCAGAGTTACCAAGGGACATGGTACATAAAATAGGAAAATAACTTTATTAATTTTAATGTACTATGCCGTCTCATAGCTGTCATTTAAAAATTCATGTTTTAACTGTCATTTTTTGTTAACAAACTCATAGACTCTAGGTTCTTTTGTTATTATTGCATTGCAAATTTTTGAAAGCAAGGGTGCAAAGGTGAGCTTGTCCGAACCGCCCTAAATTTTCTTCATTCTTCTATTGATAAAATTGCAATATAGGTAATAATTAAATATTTATGAATTCATTTGATGCACATGTTATTGGGCAATATTAAACAAAGAACCATTCTATTTTCATTTACAATTATTCGCTTGGCAATTGGTACTAAAAAATAATATGAAATGCATCATATTTTTAAACACTGTTGTGGTCTAATAATTATGGCCGGTAGTTTACATCCAAGTTTATCACTTATAAACAAGGTTTAACAAATTGTGAACCACCCGTTAGGAGGGAGACAAAATTATTTCAAGCACACTCTTACAAATTCCCACACCAGAATTATCATTTATTCTTCTATCCCGTTGTTATCTTCCGCATCAACTATTTCAGAAAATCATAAATATATCTCTACCCCTGAGCCAGTCTATATATAATGCAATGTGCCAGAATGGACACTTTAGTCTTTAGCAGAGCAAACACACTATGAGATTTTGATATTCAAATTTGAGTTTGATTTTGAGTTTTGTTTTATGACATATCTACCTCTGTGCGTTATTTAATGCCAAAACATGGGGTTTTAAGGTATTTTTTAAATGTTCGGCTATATTGCGAAGGTTGATTAAGTCAGATTTTAATTAAAAGTTTTGTTTTATTCTTTTTATTTTAGAAAACTGAAATTGTCTTCTAGATTTTTATTTCAAAATGTTTTGCTGAGAATATTTTTTTCCTTTAAAAATGTTTTTTATTGGTAATATTTTTCCTTCAAAAATGTGTAATTTTTCTAAAACAAAAAGTTTATTTTTAGCATATATTTCTTTAAAAGTATTTTTATACTTTCATAGCATTTTGACCTCGGTTTGGGGGGGGGGTAAATGTTTACCCATATCTGACCCCTAACAGGTGCTACCACTCCGTGTCAGGGTGGACTTGGGAACAACAGCAATTAAGAGGAAGTTCCATGCTCCTCACAACCTCCGAATCAGAGGGCTTGCTGCCGGATGGAGTTTGATATTCTGCCAATATATCGTGATAGAGTAAAAACAACCAAAAAACCTTTTTCCTTATGAATTAATTCTGGGAGAGCTGAATCCGCAATGGACTGCGAAAATGGTTGATATTAGAATGGACTTTTTAGAAATCATCATACTCAATCATTTCCTCGAAATTGACAGCACATACAAGAAGCGGTTTAACATTGTGGTATGTAGTACATAGCTTCAAATCTATTTTCTTCACTTCGTCATCCTGTCGGTTATATATTTTCGTCTCCCACGTTTCCATGTGTTGAGAGAATTGCAAGCCATTTAGAAGGCGGCTTTTGTTACACAGCGCTGTTGTCATGAAAGAAACGCGTTACCAGTTTTATGACTGCACTTTCTTCTAATATTCGGTCTCGCCAAATGTGAATTAATGCCAGCATAATCTATGGCGTACGCACTTCATTGTTTGTCCTGGGTATGACAATAAACTGCATCCAGCAGCAGGGCCTCTGATTGGGAGGTTGTGAGAAGCATGGAATCACCTCTTAATTGCTGTTGTTCCCAGGTCCATTCTGATCCAGGGTGGTAGCGCCTTTTAGGGTCCCAGCTATGAGCAAATACTTTGACCTTCAAACTGATGTCAAAACACTATGAAAGTATACAAATAGGCTTTTATTGAAAAATATGCGTTTTTGAATTAAAAATATTATCAAAATACATTTTTGAAGGAAAAAAATTGTTACCACAAGACATTTTTGAAGACAAAAGTAATAATAATAATCAAAATTTCAACAAAATCTGACAAAATCAACCTTCTCACTATAATTGAGCATTAAAAATATTTGAAAACCTTATCTTTTTGGCATTAAATAACCCACAGGCGTTAATATACCTTTAAACAACTCAAACACAAACTCAGCACTTCATTGTCAGATGTAATTTTCCAAGAATGCTGTGTGCAACGATGTAAAAAGAATTATCGCTTATTGTTCGGATGGCTCACCCTATAAGCAGATGTGAGTTGTGGTGCGGTGGATATCGGCTTGGAACGAAAAACTGGAGTCCTAGTTGGAATTCCAATTGAATTTTTTGCATGCACACGCACGAATATCACTGGAAAAATATTATTCCTTCTCTTCCCTCCAGCTATGAAAGAAAAAATAGGACAGATTTGAGTCTATATCTTTGGTTGTCAAATAGTCTACAGCAAAAAGTAATAGCAAACTACTGCAGAAAGATTTTCTGTCCAGTCAATCATGTCTCTTTTGAGACATGGTCAAGCAAGCGTGTATCACGTATGGCACTTACCTGACTGACTGGTTCACTCTCTACTGGCATGGAAACCAAAACCATCTCTCACATCGTGTGTCAAAACAACACGAACGCACGCGGGCGACACGCGCTCACGTATGTATGGTGTTTGCGGTATATAAATTATTATCCTAAAGATTGCTTGTTAGATACCTACAAACAGTATTTCCTGCTGAAGGACAGGGTCAAAATATTAATTTTAAGAAAATATATTCTTGGTAAGATGCTCGGCTGCCACTAAGTTTTCATGTCCATCATAGATTAAATCTTCAGGCAGCAGGCAATTACAGTCATTTTAAGTACTCTTCACTAACAAAAATAGCGTACGCAACTGCTTGAGGTTTGTAAACCCGTCCATAAAGATTTAGTAGTAGCCGGCAGCACTACTACTATAGCCATATTAATTATTTATAAAACAAATTCCGATGTTCAAATCAGTTGTATGGACAATCCTACGAGAAATTTCTAAAAGAAATTTCGCGTATCATCAGCAACCTTTATTAAAAAAGCCAATTTACAAAATAAACAAATATAATTTACTGGCGGAATTTCAAAAAAATATTCATCACGGAAAAATTAAAGGGGTGGGATTAATAAGATAGTAGACGGAAAACTATGTCTATTTTTATTTTTAGATTTTTTGACAATCCTTACTTTTAAATTAAGTCGCGAGTTGAAAGTGGAAATTTAGCCTTGTCTGGCTCTAAGAAATGGAAGGGGGAAGACTAAAGAAAAGAAGGAAGCAAACGGGAAAAGTAAAAAAGTGAGAAGGGGTGGCTAACTTGGAAGTAAGCTAAGTAAGCTAAGAAAAGAAAAGAAAAGAAAGGAAAGAAGAAAGAAAAAATTCATCTCCATAGAAACGTTAACAAACGTGTTCAGAAATAAATTATAGCGGTTTTTGCTTTAAATAAATGGGATGAAGGTTATAGAAAAAATATTTTGGAAAACCTTGACATAAAATTTAAAATTAAAATATAAAACTAGATTGAAATTTAAATATAAAACTAAAATATAAAAATTAAGAATTAATAGAAAATTAATGAAACATATAATAAAATAAAAAAATATAATATAATATAAAACAAATATAAAAATAAAATAAAAATAAAAATTTTTACTTCGTAGTATATTAAATCAACAAGTGTACACACACTTACACACTCACATATAATATGTATATATATATATCCATATATATATATATATATATATAGAGAGAGAGAGAGAGAGATTCAACTTATATACATATATACATCCATACACATACAAATATATATACCGAAAAAAAACCGACTACACACATACACACACACGCAACGACACACGTACAAAGGACTACACATATACATGCATACATACACTTATATATACGCACATACACATTCCTGATTATAAATTACTTAAAAAACTAAAGGATAACCGCAACATGAGATAAGTTCTGTTCTAATTATGTTTGAAGATTTTAAGAAACAAATTAAAGACGGAATGGTACGATAGGAACGAAAATTTTTTTTATTATATTTTATTAAATATAATGTAAGGCACTAGTAAAAAAAATTATCCCCCCCCCCAAAAAAAATAAGGTACAGGGAAAAAATATATATAAAAAATTGCAAGAAAAATTATAAAGGTGCAAGAAAAAATGGGGTTTACATAAGCCCAAGTAACCTGACTCGTTAAATGGTAGATATTAATAGGAGAAAAGGAAGAAAAAGGAATCTGTTAGGCTGGGATCAGTCATTGGTAGTGGGGTTCAAATTTACTAGTAAAAATTTAACTAATTAATCAATTAAAATTAATGTATTTTCCTAGATTAAATTTTAAATTTAAATTTTATTTCTAAGTATAAACGTTCACAAATTTCGTCTTATGGTAGCATTTACGATTGAAATCTTTCCTTAAATTTAAGAGTAGGTGCTGATTTGGGTACTTTAATATTTGTATTTTTTTCCCTGTAAACACAGATTGCATGTATCGTTCGTGAAAATTCTTCGGGATATGAGCGGCACCTCTTTTATAAATATATATATATATATATATATATATATATATATATATATATAGATAAGTTTATAACTATCCTCGTTTCGAAAAACCTTCCACGAATCAACGAAGAGAAAAAAATGGTTTTAAAAAAGAAAGAGCAAAGTACATGAACATCAGTCAAAAGGTTTCGGACCGAGTCAGAACTTAGCCCAAAGAAAAGCCCCCGAGATGAGTAATCAACTAACATAAAGCGCTCAATACTTAAGTAGAGAGGAATAAGTAAAGAATACCTATTGAACCAGACAGACCTACCTAGGTTTCACCTACACAGACCGTCAGGAAAAGTTGGGGCCAGCTTTCCCTGACGATCCCTTTAGTTGAAACCTAGGTAGGTCTGTCTGGTTCACTATATATATATATACGGATGTATTTGTGTGTCTAAATATGCATATATTTACAAATACATGTCATTTCCTTCTAACAAAAGTATAATTTTCATGTGTAAATTCTCTTATAAATCATAAGCCTGTGCACTCCCATTATCGATTATCTAGTGTCAATCTCAATCATCTCAGACGTAATAAAGCATAATTAACTAAAAATAAGTTGAATATATGGATTAAATTTGACACGATGTCTAGAATAAGTAAAGAACAGGTAGGAAAAACATTTTTCTTTAATCTAACATGTTTCACTTTAATAAATTTCTTTTTGAAAATTTTTAAAGAAGATTCATTAAAAAGATTATTAAAATTTAAAAAAATTTCAAGGATGCATTATGTTGGTTGAGGTATGACTTTATTGGTCAGATGAGTGTCACGTGTAAAAAAGCAATAGATGAACATTTTTAAATATAGAAAAACCGATGCCAGTTTATATGTATGTGCTCAGTGTAATAAAAGCAATAGATGTTTATTCGAAATTTAAATGTATGTACAAGAAAATAATGCATGTGCTAGCAAATTTATACTATAGACAAATTAAGTGTGTTTGTATGTCCATAACGTCAGTACGTGTGTGAATGTCATTACGAAAGATATTACCAGGAAAAGGAGTGCTTCAGGTTTAGATTCTCACTGTTTTTCAATATGTCTACGTTAAATTAACCTAAGAAAGGTCCTGCAATTTGTAAAAGCTTTCAGCCCATATACAGGACAGTAGTGTATTCTCTCATGCGATGAATGAGGCTCAGAAATATATAAACTGCCAGTTATATACTATCAGTCAATTATGTGCCGTACGTGATACACGCTAAGGTGATCATGTCTCGAGAGATACATGACTGACTGGCCAAAAGATTATGCCGCAGTAGGTTACCATAGCACTTTGTGGTAGACTGGTTGCCAGGCAGGGCTATAGAAATCAATCTGTCCTAATTATTTACCCCATAACAGGACGGAAGTGACACATTAATACCTTTCCCAAGTGTATTTGTGCGTAAGTGAGTGCAACAAATTGAACTGGAACTCGAACACGGCTCCCCTATTTGTCGTTACGAGTCGATATCCACTGCACCACCACTATAGTATGATTAAAGTATCTTCAAAAGAATGAATGTTCTAGTTCTCATAACAGGCAATGCTTTGTTAGATCTCATAAATTAGCGCCACGGCATCTCGAACAAAGAAATTTACCAAATTACTAAACACTTGAACACTTCCAACAGTAGCAATTATTGAAATTGATAGCACGTGTAACATAATTGAGATGACTTTCCGTCCTGGCATAAATAAGTTTAAGGATTCCAAACGATACGAGAAAAATCTATAACGGCTTGAAGACTTGATAAGAATATTGTCTCTGAAATGCACATACATGTAAGCATATACAAAGAATCAGCAATATTATAAGTCCTGATCTGGTTTGCCTGTTTCAGTGCGTTCCCATCACCGTAAGATTGCCCCCTTTGGCTTTTATACAAATACTTTCATTGTGATTATTCGGATGATATTTTTTACTATCATGCATAGAATTTTTGAATTTAAGAGCAGTAACCGATGTGCGTTGTGGTGCAGTGGATATCGACTCGGAACGAGAGATCAGGGTGCCGAGTTCATAATCCAGTCAAATTCGTTGCATTCACTTATACCCTGAAGAAATGTATTAATATTAATTAGTATTATTCCGTCACTTCCCTCCAGTTATGGGTTAAATAATAGAACTGATTGGGTTCTATAGCCTTGGCTGGCAACCAGTCTACCGCAGAAAGTAATGACAACACTGCGGGATAATCTTCGAGACATGATCGTATAAAGTGCGTATCACGTATGGCACTTAACTTAATCGAGAGTTGACGAAGTCTCACAAATTTACAGTTGTGTTGGCAATATGTATCAGTAAATTCTATGCTAACACATTATTTTTTTGATCTTCTCGGTTATTCTAGCTAATTTTATCTGCAAAAATTTAGATGCATGTTCAATTAAAATACAACATTCTTTTGATTACACTTCTTTTGTTCTCGCTCGTTAGCAATGTTCCTGTTTCTTTCACGCCCAGTAACCATTTTACAGCTTTGCATCAGGGGGATTTGAATTAAGATGAGTACAACAACTCAAATAATGTAAATAGTTACAAGACATCAGCATCATATATATATATATATATATATATATATATATATATTTTTTTTTCCAATTGGAGTAGATAGACTAAACTATCGCTCGGTTCACACTCCACCCACATCTATTGAACAGGTGAAGAGGCTCATCCCTTGTTTCCTGTTTAGGATGCGGTTTCCGGTTTTCCCTTTTCAAGTCTTTTCACTCTTATATTTTTTTTTCCAATTGGAGTAGATAGACTAAACTATCGCCCGGTTCACACTCCACCCACATCTATTGAACAGGTGAAGAGGCTCATCCCTTGTTTCCTGTTTAGGATGCGGTTTCGGTTTTCCCTTTTCAAGTCTTTTCACTCTTTTATTTTTATTTTTTCCCAATTGGAGTAGATAGACTAAACTATCGCCCGGTTCACACTCCACCCACATCTATTGAACAGGTGAAGAGGCTCATCCCTTGTTTCCTGTTTAGGATGCGGTTTCCGGTTTTCCCTTTTCAAGTCTTTTCACTCTTTTATTTATTTTTTTTTCCAATTGGAGTAGATAGACTAAACTATCGCCCGGTTCACACTCCACCCACATCTATTGAACAGGTGAAGAGGCTCATCCCTTGTTTCCTGTTTAGGATGCGGTTTCCGGTTTTCCCTTTTCAAGTCTTTTCACTCTTTTATTCCTTTTTTTTCCAATTGGAGTAGATAGACTAAACTATCGCCCGGTTCACACTCCACCCACATCTATTGAACAGGTGAAGTGGCTCATCCCTTGTTTCCTGTTTAGGATGCGGTTTCCGGCTTTCTCTTTTCCATTCTTTTTACCCTTACGTAGCCCCCTACGCATCAGTGGCGTTATCGCCTTGCTTGGGGTGATATGATTAATATATATATATATATATATATATATATATATATATATATATATATATATATTAGTTATCCACATACAAGCCTGTTTCGCTGTATCACAGCTCATCAGTTTGAATAGACACATCCACTTGCTGGCCGGGATCGGAACTCGTCCGATTTGCTGTCAGTTCGAGTCGCTACCCACTAAGCCATAGGCGCATGGAATCAGAGAATGCAAATTTTAACGTGCTGCATATAAGCAGTGTATACACACGCCAGTCACCAAAAGAACTCAATTCATTCTGAAGAATAACGCATATATATATATATATATATATATATATATATATATATATATATATATATATATATATATTACATTAAAAATTAGCGACAGTGTTGTTATGGTTAAGTTTTACGTAATATTTCATGTTGTTTTATGATGTTTTTTTCTTTTCAGAACTTAAATTATATAAGAATTGTCCAAATATTTTTTGAGCGCTTTCGGCTATACTTTTAGCCATTATCAAGGGTGAAATTTGTTTTACGTGTAAGTAAATATGTGGAGAGATTATGTGTGTAGTTTACATTAATTATGAACGCAGTGACAGTGTGCTTAACGTGTTGGGAATATAATATACATATGATTATACATGCACTCTTTTATTTCACTTTTTCATAATAGTTGCCAGCCAAGGGTAGAATGTCCAATTAACACAAAAAAAGACGAGGCTATATTCCACTTTCCGCAAAAGCAAGCATTACTCTACCCGCAAATCGAAATAAATGTGAATACATAGTATATTGATTTATATTCTGTTATCGACCAGTCAGAGCCACAGGTTAAAAATGACGTAGGAATCGATTTATAGATATATTATATCTCTAATGGTACATATGTATACACACAAGAAATCAAGTTATGCTAGGAGACGAAGATGCATGCCCGACGTACAAAAGATGTAGACGAATAGAGCTTTTGGCATCAGGTTGCACGTAAATGGCGAAGGAAAGCGAAAATAGCATCAACGTTTCTCTACGTTGTTAAGTGTTTATTTGGTTGTTTTGCGAATGAAGATGAACAGAAAACGGGGCTGCTTCCACTGCTGCATTCAGACCCTCAAATGCCAACGGTCGGACACACGCACAACCTGCTTGATCGCAAGAGAACTCGATAGAAAGGGTTACATTAAAACACATCAAAACAAATAAGGATCCTCTATTGCTAACGAAGTCTATGTACGGTGATTTTATCAGTATCTGAAAACACGCGTACACACTAAGATCAGCAAGAATTTAATTATTATATATATATATCATTCTGTATATCTGAGAACGCTTTTAACTCTAACGATATATTTCTTATTTCGTTTTATATTGTGGATTCGAATCATGAACATGATATTAGTCGACTTGTAAAATTTACGCCTAAACAAATTTTTTCCGAGTGATTTCCCTTATGCATATGTACATACAGTTTGATGAGAATGCACACTTTCATACCACATTGAAACATCGGTCATTCTACGATTGCCGAAATTAAACAATGTCGAGACTGGTTATCACCTATATGTGTAACAGCTTCGAAATATTAGGTGCTGTAATCTTAGATGTGTAACTGGATAATGGATGGAAATGAAAAATCGACAGTCGATATCCAAGTCCAGATACGTTATATTCATTTATGCTCAAATAATTTTGACATCCTTTTCTCCTAACTATGGGTTAATTAATAGCACTTATATCAACAAATCTTTAATATCTCTGCTAACCGCTCACAGTCTAAAATACATATTGGCTTTAAATTACCAGCAAAAGAGTGAAAAGCCGTAAAAAACAAATCAATTTACTTTTTAAAATTATCAGATAAAATATAGAATCTGCAATCATTTAAATTTAGTATCTGATCTACCAGAGCCTACCTTTAAAAGAATATTTGTTTATTTTGTGCCGCGCCGTTTTTATGTATGTATGTATGCATGTATGTATGTATGTATGTATGTATGTATGTATTAAAACAGTAATAGGGGTTGTTCCAACAAGAGAAATTGGTATAGGAGAAAAAAGTGCAAGAAGATGTCAACGTTTTGTTTAAAGTATAGATCTATTATTGTCTTTAATATTACTTGCTTTATGTAGGATATATTAAGTGTCTATAACGGTATTAGTATCGCCACATGTGTTTCGAGTCTAAAGTTGACATTCTTCAGACGAATAAAATTGTGACCTCACATATCGAGATCCTATTGTTTTCCTATAGTCAATCTCTCTCTCTCCCCCTCTCTCTCTCTCTATATATATATATAAATATATATATATATAAATATATATATATATATATATATATATATATATATATATATATATATAGGCAGAATTGTAAAATACAGTTTTATTGCATGCCATATTTATCTAAGGAAAATCATTAATATCAATGCTAGACCATATATCGGGCACATAAGAAAAAAGTAAGACAAAAGGACAGAGAAAAGCAGCGCTTTCAAACCTACTTAACGAGCTTGTGTAAATGGCTGGCACAATTAGAGTTTAAGAAACGGGTAAAAGAAAAGAATTTCAAACACCAATCGGAAATTGTGGAGAGCAATGATTGATCACAGTGCTTCAGGGTTTTGGCAAGAATATATGTATATATATATATATATATATATATATATATATATATATATATAATGATAGTTATAGGTTACTTCGGTTTATGTTGGTTTTGTTTCAGGGACCAAACCGAAGCTACCAGATATAGCTTCGTAGCAGTCTCAACAAGAAAAGTGTATTCAGTTAATATGTACTTCAACAGCTACTCTCTCCATATATATATACCTATATATATATATATATATGTGTGTGTGTGTGTGTGTGTGTGTGTGTGTGTGTGTGTGTGTGTGCGCACGCGGGCTTTCTTGTGTTTTTGTGTAATAACCAACGTCTTTACGATTCGGTTGATACAGCGAATCTTCACTTCTTCAGACTGCTCTTTGTCGGTGTCCTCAAAGGTGACCTTAACAATGCATTGCAGCGCGTGTTTTCAAAGTAACCTACATGAGGTTAATGTGTTCTAACCCAGTTAGCAGCAGACATTCTACCATGATCCCAGTATTTCCTGTTGTTGCTAAAAAAAGCAATATAAATCCAGGAGTGGAAAATAGAAAACGAAAAATCAAACATCAGATCTCAGTCGCCCACACTAACGCTCACACACGAAAACGCATACACGTACTAATATGAAAGTATAACTTCTTTTCCCTTTATCATTCATATAATCATCCATCAGTTAAGTGTCATACGTGATGCTCACTTGGTTGATCATGTTTCGAAAGAGACATGACTGACAGGGCAGAATATTTTCCCGCAGTAGGTTTTCATTATCTTCTGCGGTAGACTTGTTAACAAACAAGGCTATAAAATCGAATCGCTCATACTCTATAACTGTAGGGAGAAAAGACGGGTCAACAGCTATCTCAAGCGTAATTGCGCGTAAGTGATTGCAACGAGGCCCACTAGACTTTGAACTCGGCTCTCCGATTTACTGTTCCGTGTCGATATCCACTGCACCACAACGAAAATCTAATAATGCAATGCCTAATAAACACTTGAGAGGTCTATTGAATGTGGTCAATTTATTTATTTCATTTTTTTACGATCGTTTCGCCAATAAATAGCCAAACTGCAACTCAACTCGAATTTGACTCAATAGCGTATATATATATATATATATATATATATATATATATACGCTATTGAGTCAAATTATATATCACACACACACATACACAGACACACACACACACACACACACATATATATATATATATATATATATATATATATGAAATGAATTGCTTGAACATTATTTTTTATCGATACTCGTATTTAAGTAGATATTCTGTTATGAATTTAAACAGCATTATAGATTTGTATCTACTGGCCTGATTATTTACGATAAATTGTTATAACGAAAATGTTTGCCATTCGGCAAGATTCGAACCTGCGACTCCTATCTACATAGGAGAAGCTACCATTTAAAATTCGTTAATTTCCGTAACATGTTTACATTTGTTGACATTACGATACATTTCAGAGCAGATATGGTTGTTACAATAAATCGAAAATTGTGTTATATAGGCTTGATTAAAACCTCGTTTAGACTGGAGACTATTCGTTGTCGAGCGGTCTAAGACGTTGCCATATCAAAATGGGTAGTATATATTGTCTTCCCTGTTGTGCCTAATCGGATTTTCGAAGGTAAATGTTGATTAATTCTTGTTTCCAAATGTTAGATTTTACGCCCCACATTACCAGCAGCGCACTGGCAATTAAATTCATATATCGAATTACTCATTTTGATGTAGAGAAATTCATCCTTGCGAAAAGACGGGGGGGCTAACCTAGTCTAAAATATGCACCGCAGAGCAACAACGGAAAACAACCAGAAACATTCTTGCTAACCTGATAAACAAAACTTTGGCCCTTATCTCAAATCCAAGGAATCTTCGAATAAACCGGACACTTAAAAGGCCCCAGGACTTTATGAGAATGAAATTCCCTAGTCTTCTTATTAATAATATAATTAATAAGGGCTTCAGGATAGCCGTTGCTAAGGAAAATCTCCCTGATATTCTCAAATTCAAAGTCCAGTTTAGCTGGAGAACAGATTTTGCGAGCCTTGTACACCAAGGTTTTGATGAGATTAATATATATATATATATATATATGTATGTATGTATAGGTAAGGGAGAGAAGGAAGAGAGAAGAGGAAGAAAACAGTGAAAGAGATAACATCAGAGGAAAGGAAGGAATGTATCATAGAGAGCAGAAAATCGAAACATTCCAAACGCACAATTCTCCTAAGAGCGATACAAAAGCGACTTAAGAGAAAGAGACTAATGTAGAAAAGTATTGTTATAATCTTTCGAAAAGGCGAATTAAATCAAATAAAAAATTTCTGTACAGTTTTCACATAATGTCAACCAGTATCACGAGGGAAAAGAATTTTCCTGTTTATTGAAAGACTGGAAATATGCCAAAATGATCGTAGATTTCTTCAGTATAAAATACTCTTACAATAATTCAAGCGACATATTGAATTTTCATCTGTAATTATGGAAATTCAAATGGCCGGGATAAAATAATATATATATATATATATATATGTAACGTTCTATAGGAAGTTTTTTGTATGTTAAAATTCTTATAAAGTATGTTCTATACACAATGAAGTTAATCTATAAAAATCTTAAAAATCGTTAATTACTTGTGTTATTGAAACTGAATATGTTTACAATTAAATTTTTGTTCATTTTCAATTACATTATCTAAACTTATATATAAATTGAACTTTGTCTGTGTGTGTGTGTCTGTGTGTGTGTCCGTTTCCTATAGACTCCGAAACAGCTGAACCGATTTACTTGAAAATTTACACAGTTGTACTATAAAAATCTGCGAGTGTTTTTAGCTAGGTTTTGTGTCGAGGTACTCCTGATAAATATCGAAAATCGATAATCGAAAAAATCGGCTTATAGAAGAAGTGGTCCGATTGTAAACAAATTTGACACACTCATAGACAAAGACATAAGAAACTATATTCAGAATTTTCAAGGTGGCAGTTCTTACAATAGTACAGAAAATCGATAATACACATATATATACATATATATATATATATATATATATATATATATATATATTTAATCATATCACCCCGAGCAAGGCAGTAATGACACTGGTGCGCAGGAGGTTACGTAAGAGTGAAAAGATTGGAAAAGAGAAAGCCGGAAACCACATCCTAAACAGGGATCAAGGGATGAGCCTCTTCGCCTGTTCAATAGACGTGGGTGGAGTTTGAACCGGGCGATAGTTTAGTCTATCTACTCCAATTGAAGTCTATCTACTCATATATATATATATATATATAAAAGGCAAGATGTTTGTGTGTGTCTGTTTATCGCCCTGTATATCTGTATTTTTTTCAGCCCTTTTATTTTAGTTAGTGCTTCGGTTTGGCTCTAAGTAGGTATAATTGTAGTTCTTAGTCTAAGTCATGATGCCATTTACTCAGGGGACTTATTTAGCCTTCAATTTCATTTTACGATGAAAAAACTTATTTCATATCGATATCAGGAAATCAAAATTTGACTTACATCCATTCATTTTTCATTCAGTCTACGGTTTTGCTTTAACTGGAAACAACTATTGCTTTTTAGTCTTTCTTGCGAACGTCCAAAGAGTCAGGAACATGGATTAGTTTTAAAGCTTTCATTGCACCCGAGCAGCGGCGGGCTATACTGCTAGTAGGAAATACAACAAAACTTTTCTCTAAATTTTAAGGGAATAGTATCAAATAGCTAAGAATAATTAGCTTGTTCAAATTCTAAAAAGAATATATATATATATATATATATATATATATATATATATATATATATGTTGTCGTTTTATGTTGAGAAACCACACAAAATAAATAAAAAGACAGATATGGAGATAGAAAAATGTAAGTTATATTGATCATAAATATAGAAATTGGAACATGGGTTAGTAAATTCAGGAATACCAGGAATACTATTAGTTGGAATCAATATATATAGTCTTGTAGTGAAGAAGTATGTCCGGGTAATGAGTCTATATCCTTACTGACCAACTAGCGGCGGCACAACTACTCAACACTACCACTGCTCTTTGACAATCACTGCCGTTCTCTGTATAGGCAGAATTATATGTACACATAGCAGGAGCAGTAGACCAGATGTGACAGTAATATTCAAAACACGGACGAACGGTACACTTATAAATCTGCAAGAAAAATTCTCGTTAGAAAAAATTGATTAACCTGACACCAAGTATCCTTCCAGCAGACTTGTGCAGTGTGTAATGTGTATTTATATAATATGAGGGTCATTCCATAAATAAGGTGAATTTTTCTGTATAAGGACAGATAGAAGTTTAATTTTTTTTCAAAAATTTCCTTTACTTCTTTATAAAAGGGATTTAATAGTTTGGCAGATTGAAAAAAACAAAATTTTGAGAGCTTTGGAGATTAACAAAGGTGGCCGACAAAGAAGCATTCGCCATGATTGAACTAAGGTCAGTTATCAAGTTTTTGGTTGCTGAAGGGTGCAAACCAGTTGAAATTTATAGGAGAATGTGAACTGTGTATCGTGCCACATGTTTCAGCCAAACATGTCTACAAGTGGGCTAAATTGTTTAAAGAAGGACGGAGCAGTGTTGAGGATGAAAACAAGCCTGGGAGGCTTGCAGAAGTGAGGTCTGCTGAGGTGATCGTATCAGTCAATGACTTCATTCAGTCTGACAGAAGGGTGACAGTGGATGACATTGCAAGGATTTTGAGGCTATTTGTTGGGACAGCTTACTAAATTGGACGTGATGACCTTGCCTACTCGAAAGTCACCTGCACCGGTGGGTGCTAAAGATGCTTACTGCTGAGCACAAACAGAAGAAGGTCGAGTTGTCTCTCCCTCATCCCCCTTACAGCCCAGAATTGCCCCTTCAGACTTTCACCTATTTGGTCCCTTGAAAGCGTTCACGAGAGGCATGAATTTGAAAGTGACGATGAAGTCAAAAGGGCTGTGAGCGATTAGCTGAGACATCAGTCCAAAGATTTTTACGCTGAGGGAATACGGAAGCTTGTGCACAGATGGGAAAAGTGTGTGACACTGCTGGGAGACTACGTTGAAAAATTAAAAAAAAGTAAGCTTCTATCTGTATAAGAAGTCTTTATACCGAAAAATCCACCTTATTTATTGAATGACCCTCGTATTATATATATATTCATTACGAATATATATGTGACGACGCTCTCGGGTCGCTAGTCGTGATGACTTCAACACAGTAGGCGGTTTTCAAGTCGTCTATTCTTTCTCACCCACACTGGCAGTCAGGAAAGCAAGATGATGGGAGTTCCACAGGCGGGAAGCGCGGGAAAATAAAATTCTGGAATAGAATTGTCGCCTGCATTTAGTTGATCTAACTGTAAATGGGTGAGACCCTGCTGTCAGTCTGGTTGCCCAACTTTATAAATCATTATAACATCTATTACAATATATAGACTATATATATATATAAAGAGAGAGACTATATGTATATTCGCTCATCAAATTTTGCATAATGTAGACAACACCAGTAGCAAGCTTATCGTGACATCGTTAATTTACTCACTCACATCTATCCTCTAAGCTTATTCCCCTATCCAACTTTGACTTAAATTTCTTTTCCTTAAACGAGGCTTACTCACAAGAACATACTTAATTCTATCCTTATGCCCCTCTAAACTGTTTGAAAAAATATAATTCTTATAATTCTTAAATACACAGTAATCGCAAACTTCCTTCATCATTTATATGCTGTGTACCTTCAGGACATGAGCGATTAAGGCTCATTATGTTTTCCTATCTCATCTAGTTTTTATATATTTTCTTTTCCCATTTTTTCCCAACCCTATTCAATCATTCATTTACTTTTTCCCATCAATTATATCACACGATACTTTCCCTATATCCGTTCTGTGAGTGTCAGGTTCTCCAAACCTTCGTTCCACATTGCGTGTCCAAGAAAATTGAACTGTTTCTTCCTGATGTTAAGTTTTCTTTTCGTTTCCATTCTCTCCAAAACATCGTCCTTGCTCAAATGTTTAAACCGGTGATCCCTATCAACATAGGGGAAGCAACCAAATGATATGGTGCGTCTTAGACCGCTCGATCACGAATGATTCCACCGTTTTATCGAAGTTAAATCAATAATTATATAACAATTTTTGATTATACGTAAATAACCGTTTCTCCTTTGAAATGGATCTTAATATCGACAAATGTAAACCCACAATGTTACGGAAAATCTAAAATTTATATTAATCCTGTTCAAATGACACATATTTTCGTAACAATATTTATCGTAAATAATGAGGCCGATAGAAATAAATATGTAAATATACTGCTTCATTAAAAACAGAATATCTAATCAAGTACGAGTTTCGATTAAGAATAATGTTCAAACAAACAGATTAAATATGTTGCTTGTTAAAACCATTTCGTTAATCTTCGGCATTTCCTTACATATATAAATACGTGAGAACATGTGAAAGACTGCTACAAAATTGTACCTTGTCTTTCGACATTGAAAGAACAAGATTTCATCAGGTATTAACAATGATCATAATAAACGTTTTTAATTAAACATTTTTTGGTTACATGTAAACAATACTTCCCTTTAAAAAGTAAAAGGATTTAATAAACAAAAAAAGAATTAAGGAACAGGAAAAAAGTAAGAAAGTAAGATGAGAAATCATGAAAAGGAAAAGAAAGAGGAAAACGAAAGAGACAGAAGAAATAGAAAAATAAGCGAGAAAATGTAGAGAAGGCAAGAGCCAATAAAACGGTTAAAATAGGGGAATTCAAAATTAGAGCGAAAATGGATTGCAGATAGATGTTGATGTAAATTATAATATTGCGAAATATTGCTCATGAAATGTAAAATAACGAATATTGAAAAAAAAGATCAAGACGAAAAAGGATTAGACCTAATATTTTAAATTAAAATCAAATAAAAATTAATTTTCTAATTTTTCTCACTTGTCAAAACAAAATGTACAATTTTGCACTAGTTTTTACATGTTCCTAAGCAGCAATAATTATTCATTGCTTTACTTTTATTTGAGCACTGTTTTAAATTAATTTTCGACTTTGCAATTTTCTTCTTCGTTTCTTTTCATTTAGATACACTCACATATATTATATTCCATATTCTTCATACACGTTTTACATAAATCAGCTAACGAAAGACTGGTCGCGAAAAACAATTAAAAATGTGTACTTATCTGTCTGTTATGAGCCTGAAATTATGCGTCTTGTTACTGTAACTTCACGTTGCAATAAGAGGAAGTTTGACATTTCGCATAATGATGTATCGAGCAGATCTCATCAAATTATTGATGTTTTTTGTTTTGGTCTAAGGGAAATAACTTCTTGTCTCACGCCAGAATTTCATCGTGCATGGTTAGATGGAAGAGATTGCTAAGAATTCGAAAATCAATATCTCACTTGTCTTTCGCTATTTGAAGCATGTTTGTTCATTTTAAATTTGCAACTTGGGTGCTGCATTCGCTGACGGCGATTTTATTGCCGTTACACCAAGAAAGGAACCGTTCTTGGTTAGGATTGTTAAAGATTTTAAATGGATCATTTATGAAAACTTTCCATGCGAACAGCGCCAACATTTTTTTTTAAGGTTTAAAACTCGTGGATAAAGCTGGCTTGCATCCGGTGATGATGTCACTCTTCGCTGTGTGATATTGCAAATTCAATTTTGAACTTTTTCTAGTCGGCTGTTGTGACATCGACAATGCATGCTGTAAAACAGACCTCGCAGAAGCTTAAAGAATTGAAATAAGAAACCCTCAAACGACTACCAAAAAGTGTTTGTGACTGTACATTACTCGTTTGTTAAGTTGGCTTGCATATAATGAAGGTGTTGCTGTCCGTTTGGTAGGATTACAAAGAGATAGTTCACTTTGAGGTTCTTCCTGCCGCTCAAGCGAACAATGGCAACGAAATCAACTCACCGCTCTTAATGCGGCAATTTAAGGTAAAATATGTTCTACTGTGATGTTCATCATGACTCAGCAGTAAATTATGTCGGGCGAAACGACAGTTTCCCCAACAATGATGGACACAGTTCGTTTTGTGGAACACATTTTCGTTAATAAGATTTCTCAAATGTGCAAGCCATCAGACATAATACAAACTGTGTAATATATAAAAAACGAGTCGTCTATTTTAAATACATAGTATCCACTGTAATAACTTATAACTTATATCATACAACTTATAACTTATAACTTATAACTTACAACTTATAACTTATCACATATTTTATTTAGATTTTACTGACGTTTCGAGTTTCAATTAGATCATTGGAAAATTGTGTGCCCAAAATTACCGCAACTTGACATTGGTGTTTGTTTTGTTCCCGATTTCTGAAGTATTTTTTTTTTCGAAGGTAAAATATTGCTTTGTTAAATTGCAACTTAGTCTTTGCTGTTTATTGAAGTTTTTCCCACAAATGAATACTTTAAAGATGGAGGATATGTTATGTTATATGAATTCTGGAAATGTTAAAGCTTTGGAATTCAGATAAATAATTCAGAAGGTTTATTTGTATTGTGCACCAGATCTTCGGACGTTCAAAAATTGGATTAGAAGTTATTTTAAACTAAATGATCAAGCACGCTCCAGGTGACGTTACGATATTGATAAAGACGCACTGATGGCCACAGTGAAGAATAAACCGAAGATTTCACTGGAAGAAATTGTTAAGTGTTTGTAAATCAATATCTTAACTACGTTTTGCAAATTGAAGTGTCTTGGATTCATTTCCAATCTCGACACGGGGACGCCACATTTTCTTATGGAAAAGAACAAGTTCGATTACTGCGGTGATTTGTTTGCAGTTACGGCTAAAAAAGAAGCCGGTTTTTGGTAGGATTTTTAAAGGTTATAATAAATAAATAAATCGTTTATGAAATCATTCGACGCAAACGGAGCTGGAAAGTTTTTTAAGGTCTAGAACCCGTAGATTAATTTGGCTTGCATCCAATGATGGTGTTACTATTTGTTTGGTGAGATTAAAAATTCACTTTTGAGCATCTTCCAGCTGACAAATCTTTAACTGCAAAGGTGACATTGGCAGTGTAAGACCGCAAGCGGCGAAACAAAAGCTTAAAGAATTGACATGGGGAACCCTCTGGCACTTACCACATTCTCCGGATATGGCTCCTTCAAATTTTCTTTTGTTCATTTGCTCCTGTAAAGAACAATTTAAACAACAAAGAATTTGACTGTAACGCCAGTAGAAAAATTCTTCACAGCATTCTTCAAAAAAAAAAAAAAAAAGCTTCAAACGTAAATGTCATCGACAAATTTGCAGAACAATGGGAAACATTTGTCAAAACAATGGATAATATATATTTAACAAATAAATGTTTTTCTTGAGAATGTAACGTCCTGATTTTCATTTTTTCATCGAGCACGAACTTTTTGCAATGATCTAATTAGAAAAATGTCAAATAACTCAAGACATGGAAGAAAGAAAGAGAAAAATCTAAGCTCGTAAAATAAATAAAGTGTTCAGACAGGAATTCCCTAAAATGCAACCGAATCAATAATAAATCTAAAAACTATTTTTTTTTAGAATCATTTCACCCCAAGTTAGGCAGAAATGCCACTGGTGGGCAGGGGATTACAGTGAGAAAAAAAGTACAGCAGATGTCGAAGAAAAGATAAGAGTTGGATGGGAATCAGTTAGATAATAGATGGCAGTTGTCGTTGCATTTACACGTTTGCTAATTTTAGCTATCGCAAGAGAATAGAAACACGTCCGTTTAATTTGGCGACCAGGCATGGAATCAAGGGAGAGCGTAGCAGTCATCCGGTTCAAATAGAGAGGAATCCTGGCCCAACAATTCAAATTAAGGGAGAAGCAACTAACACAAATTACCATGGAGAGGCGGATTCGCAGAAAGCAAAATGACAGTTCCGACAGATCAGAAACAAAACATAAATGCAGCCTCTGATACAAAGACTGTCACTTCTGCATCAGTTTCTACAGTCACAGACGCCGATACTCCAGCTAGGATGCTACCAATGTTCAACCCTGACCGATGGAGCCCTACTAGTACTAGCTATCAGGGAAGCAAGCGAATGACAAAAAACGTAGTATTAATAACATTTAAGTATTAAAGCAATATTCTGAAAAAAGTAATGTTAATATTGATAAATACTTGGGCTTTAACTCAGACGCAAACACTTTTCATGGCCACTACAATAGAAATTTAGACGCTGGTCTGTTTATCTCTGTGTATATGTGTCTTCATCAGTTGTGGCTGTATTTGGGTTTTTCTCTTAGCGTCAGTATGTATCGATTATTCTATAAAATTTACAAGAAGAGTAATGAAAATTATTTAAAGCAACATAAACTGAGTGGTGAAAAATGTAAATGTAAACTCGGGTTCGAACCTCAATACCCTGATGTCATCACCCCAAGAAAGCGATCCAAACGCGTGATACCCTTGGAAAATACTTGAAAGCGAAACCATCGGTTGACCAATGTGAGTGAAGTTGAAATGACATAATTCTTTGTTGATAGTTGTACTAAAACAAGGGCTCAGTTCATAGTGGGCGACTTTTTCAGTGCACTGGCCTTCTTCAAAATGAAGATCACGTCTTATTATGCTCTCCCGCTCAGTAACTGTATCTAAGTTTCCATCAGCATATTTGCCAAATAAAAGACAACTTAGACGTTATGGATGCTGAGCAAATACAAACATGCAGGTGACTGGCACAGGGTTTGGCTTGGCACTCTAGCATTCATTGAAACAAGTGACTAATAATTAAATATGATTGTTGGCCGATAATTCCACTTGGAAAAAGATTAACATATTCAGTTTTTGTTGAAATAAATAATAACTCCGAGAAAACAATTAAAAATACAAAGAAATCTGAAGAGTTTTTTATTCTTTTTGCTTTTTAAATATTTTCGATGAAAGATTTTCAGTAAAAAAACAAAGGAAAAAATAAAGGAAAAAACAAAAACTAAAACAAACAACAAAAAAAAGCAACCTAACGATGGTTATTATTAAAAGTTGTTTAAATATAATAATTAATAAATTTCCTATAAATATCATTATTTAGCTTCCTATAAATATTATTATTGACATTCCTATAAATATTATTATTTGTTTTCCTATAAATATTATGATTAAATTTTATATATACATTATCATATAAATATTATTAAAAAATCCTATAAATATTATCATTTAACTACCTTTAAATATCAAACGTACTATAAATGCTATTATTTAACTTTCTATAAACACTTTTATTGAAAATCCTATAAATATTATTACTTAACTACCTATAAATATTATTAATTAACTTCCTAAATATTATTATTTAACTTTCAATGAATAGAGAATAACTTCATGTAAATACTATTATTATTAATCTTCCTATAAATATTATTATTAAACTACCTATAGATAATAACATTTACCTACTTATATATATATATATATATATATATATATATATATTATGAAACTTCCTGTAAATGATATTATCAAACATCCTATGAATATTATTATTAAACTTCCTTTAAATATTATTATTTAAATGATATTATCAAACATCCTATGAATAAATGATATTATCAAACATCCTATGAATATTATTATTAAACTTCCTTTAAATATTATTATTTAAATATCAATGATTATTTTAAGCCGTCCAAGCAGTTTAAGTAGACAGCATGTTAGGCCGAGCAATTTGATACATTGGATAACGCAACCACTCGCTGCTATTCCCTTTTAAACCTAGAAAATTCTTTGGCCAGATTTGATGTACGAACACACGAACAAAGAGGTACTTACGTTAGCGCGCGCAAGAACACAACCACACTGTCGAATACATATACACATACATATATATACAAAGGCATACATAGATTAAAATAACTTAATCATAAAGGCTGCAGGTTTTTTTTAATCCCCCACCTCCAACAATAGAGACACTACAATACCAACTCACATTTACTTAATGAAAACATTCTCCCCCTGTTCATAAACAGAGATTTATTTAATTATTTAACTAGTATTTTTTCCGTTCCTTATACTCCTTTCTACAAGTGATGAACGGTTATTTTTTATTTTATTTTATATACCTATTCTTTTAGGTTTTCTGACTTTCAAAAGAGTCATGTGCATATCCTTTCGGTGTGTTTTCAATTGATGCTTGAGAAAAACATCATTTAACAAAGCATCAAAGAAATCGCCGACATGCTTTTCACACAAACCCAATTATTAATATAAGACATCATGATGTTGTCGAAGTAAAACTGTTTGTAAACGGGAATTTATTTATTCCGACGAGAAGAAAACATAAAACTCAAATGTGCGTGCGTGAGTTTATTCATTTCACCCCAAATAATTCAATTAGACCCATTAATAAACAGAGGGTTAATGTGTGTTGAAAATATGTCAGTCAGTTAAGTGCCATAAGGGATACACGCTTTGGGCGATCATGTCTCGAAAGAGGCATGACTGACTGGGCAGAAGATTATCACACAGTAGGTTATCATTGCTTTCTACGGTAGACTGTTTGCCAGCCGAGCCTATAGAACGCAATATGTCCTATTATTTAATCCATGACTGGAGGGAAGTGACGGATTAATAGGAAAAATTAAATATAACTACCTTTTAATACATTTCTTAGGACCTAGTCTTAAATAATCAGTATTTATTAGCAATTTACTTGGCTTTTCACCCTGTATTTGAATTTCAGTGATGTTTTTAGGGAATCAACTCTGCCCTAATATTTTTGGACACTACCGGTCAGTCAGTTAAGTGCCATACATGAAACATGCTTGGACGATCATGTCTCGAAAAAGTCATGACTGACTGGGCAGAAGATCATCCCGCAGTAGGTTGCCATTACTTTCTGCGGTAGACTGGTTGCCAGCCAAGGCTATAGAACCCAATCTGTCCTGTTATTTAACCCATAACTGGAAGGAATAGACGGATTAATATCTTTCCCAAGGGTATTTGTGCGTAAGTGAATGCAAGGAATTCAACTGAAATTCGAAGAATATGAAAAAGAAAGAAATATATAGGACAGAGACAGTGGCATGCAGAGAACTTGTAGCGCCTGAGGAGAAGGTTGTGACTAGCGCCCCCTACTCTGTCCCAAAAAGATCGTAACAGTATACGTAGATTATTTTCTTTGGTAAGCAACCCAAATTGATCACCGTGTGTATGTGGGGTGAATCTCCTCTGCCAGATAGCACTTTTTGGAGAACTTTTTTAAAAAAATGCTTGCATTATCTGAACCCTATCTGAAATTTTCTTCACAGGTTTGTTTAAATTAGTAGCAGCCATATTATAGACATTTTAAAAAAAAAATTTTAAATTATTTTATTTATTTTTAATATCTACTTTTAGGTGTATTTTCTTAAAAAAAAACGAAAAAAACGTAATAACCCCCGTCGGAAATGCCGCCTCCCCGAGAGTGCCACCCGAGGCCATCGTCCGGTGTTACCGACTCATCGCTACACTTTTTGCAAGCTACTAGATATTGGATATCGACTTGGAACGACTAATTGGGGAGTTCGAGTTTCATTTGAATTCCTTGCATTCACTTACGCACAAATACTCTTGGGAGAGTTAATAATCCGTCTCTTCCCTCTAGGAAGGTAATTTTTAAACGCTCAATTTGTGAATGATAAAACCTATTTATTTTTGACAATATAAAATGAATTCATAACCCAAATGCTTATCTCTATGGTTACGTAATTCTAATTGCTGATTAAACAGTTTTGATACACCTTAAGGCATTTCCTTCAACTTCCCCTCCCTAATTTTTAAATAACCATGAATTCGTCTTATATTTAAAAAAAAATCTTTTTAACCATTATTTTTAATATATCACCTGAAGAGTAACATTTTTGTATAGTGATATTATGCTTTTATAAACCATTGTAATAACAAAATTACTATATATATATATATATATATATATATATATATATATATATGTGTGTGTGTGTGTGTGTGTGTGTGTGT
The DNA here is from genome assembly GCA_037127315.1 of Ascarosepion bandense. Classification (NCBI taxonomy): domain Eukaryota; kingdom Metazoa; phylum Mollusca; class Cephalopoda; order Sepiida; family Sepiidae; genus Ascarosepion; species Ascarosepion bandense. The sequence continues at coordinate 4,028,834 of JBBBDQ010000303.1, read as the reverse complement.
GTGTGTGTGTGAGCTAATTGCCATACGTGATACATGCTTGGCCGATCATGTCTCGAAAAGGACATTACTGACTTGGCAGAAGATTTTTCTGCAGTATGTTTCCATTACTTTCTACAGTAGACTTGTTGCCAATAAAAATTGAAATCCTTTAATTGTATGTGTGCGTGTGTGTATTTGTGCGTTTGTGTGCGTGCAATTTGATTTTAAAATATGTTTATTTACCCTCAACATCATTAATATGTGAGTGTCAATCTTTAAAGGAAAAGCATAAATTAATGCGACGAAAATGGAAACAATTCTAGTGACTTCAGATAAAACAACCATATTGTAAATCGAGAGAGACATGATCCTGATGTTACAGGGCAATTAAAGATAGATTCAAGGAAAGAGATTCACTAGTATAGCTGGATTTTATCAGCATTCTTCTTTCTCTCGCTTTTTATCTATCTATGCAGCCGTACAGAATCATATCAAGGCAGGTTGGTGGATCACTGTGATGATTAAATACATTAAATATACGTATGGTTCAACAACCTAAAACATAGGTGGTTAGGGTCTACACAGTTTCCTTTAATTTTATGTGCAAATTATTTCGATTTTCTGGGAAAATATTTTAGTGTGATTTTTGACCTTTCAACGTCCTGAATTCTGAATTATCTTTCTTCTTGACTGGCAGAGCCAGAGTAAAAAGAATGCAATCTATCCTATTCATTTTATTAACGTCTGCAGTTTGGGAGAAAATATGGATTGATGACTTTCATGAGGGAATTACTACCAAGGGAAGGAAACAACTAAACAGTAATTTGAACGCAGCTCTCCTAGTCCATTTTCCGCATCAATAACCGTTACAGAATTACCTCATCGCTAACATATAATTGTGCCGTTGTATTACAATCTATATAGTATGTCTACTTAAGAAGTAAATGAACCGAATAGTTCCCAACGGAACGTGTGAATATTGTAATGCCGACGGAAGTCTCTGGTTTCCAATCACAATTAGGGTGATTGATGCAACGCACTGATCGGAACACGTATATGATATTCACGCGTGAGTATAGGGAGAATTATACTTCTTATTTTCATCAGGAAAGGTAGTTAGTCAAAAAGATTTGAAACCTAACATTCAAAAGGCAATATTAAGATACTGAAAAAAAAGATATAATTGTTATATATATATCATTTCATGATTATATATATATATATATATATATATATATATATATAGGCGCTGTCCACCAGCGGACGGACGTGAAATCAAGCTCTCATATTATTCTGAAGATGAGATTTTGATCTCAAAATAATAATGGATAATAAATAGGTAATACCAACACTTTTATACCTTCCTTTATTATACTAAATGCATTGTGATAGCCTTCAAATACCTAACCATAAACTATATATATATATATATATATGTGTGTGTGTGTGTGTGTGTGTGTGTGCGCGTGTACGTGTGTGTGTTTGTATGCCAGCATAATAGAAAAACACATATCCAAACACGACAAACAATCACAAATCAAAATCAGCTATAGATGCATGGAAAACATATGGAGAACATGGAGAAAATTAAAAAGAAACTCAACAAGAAAATAAGTACCAATAGAATTATTGCAAAAAAACAAAAAATACGAACAAATGTATCTGCCGAAAAAAACCTGTTGTCCACTAAATAATTAATAACATACTATACAAAGCTACCGAGACAAATATTACCAACGCAAACGAAAAGCTTTACATAGGAGCAAGATAAAAATGCTTTAAAGAAAGATTTAATAATCAGAAAACATCACTCGATACAGAAAAATGCAAAAACACAGCGTTATCAATCAATCAATCAATCAATATATATATATATAGAACCTGAAAATAAACAACAAAAAAAAAACATTAAAAATTAAAAGGAAAATAGTAACGAGAGTGCGACCACAAAGCAGCTATAGCAAAAATTTGTAAATTAAGTTTAGAAAAGAAATTAGCTATAATCAGGTTTGAAAACCAAAATAAAATAAGATAAATTTCAGCCAATGCATCAGGAGCAATGTTACTAAAATTTCGAACCATTGTCTGTCTCTTCACTCTTGTTAACTAACGAAGTAATATTTGGAAAACATGCAATAACAAATTTTGCTCAAGTATCATTTTTTGGCAAATCGCAATTACCAGGCTAGACATCAGCATCAATTTAATACGAATGCGTGGGCAGGAATTTTTTGACTGTCTGGTAAGTCCATCTGTTCTCCCAGCACGTCGTAAAAGGTCTGTGACATTATTTCAAACATACTTGCAGATCTGCACGGCATATACTCCTGCTGATATGATGGTGCGTATAATTCAGGCATGATAGAGATACAGCGTATTTGAGTAACTTTGTTTGCGATTCTTTAGATAAGCGTCTACCGTAAACTTTAATATTAATAACTCAAAACCCTTCTTTTGGTCAGGTGATCCAAACCTTAATGTTTATAATAGCATTTCAGATGCACTCTATATATATGTTGGCATGCACATTATATATATATATATATATATATATATATATATATATGGGGGGGGGTAAAAAGGATCATTTCATTAAGAGAGATACAATAGTTTCTCACTTAAAAAGGGAAAAAATTTAGGACGCATTTCGGCCGACACTTCGTCAGAAAAAAATTGTCGGCAATTAAAACAGAGAAGTTGCCAATAAAACAGTTTTAGCAACATCCAAGGTTAAGATACAGGGTTAAAAAAAAATTACCTATGTTTGTTAGTACCATCCTAAAAAAAGCTCCAATTTAAATTTTAACTCTCTCAACAATTGAGATACTATGGTATCTGTCGTAATAAAATGATCCTTGTTAAAACAGTTGTATTTTGGTGTGGTAGAAAAACGAATTTGTTCAAATATATATATATATATATATATATATATATATATATATATATATATATATATACACACTCATTGAACACTCTTGAAGAATGGTAGACTTTGAAAAACAGTAGTTACTCTGGCATCTACGCATCGTTTATTTTGCAATGAATTAGAACACTCTCAGCTATTGGGCGTGTATAATGATAATATACACGCTAAAATGTCTGCCTCCTTCTACCGAGCTCAGAGGTAGAATCGCCGACTGAAGCTAATTCGGTCTGGTTTCAATCCTGGTTGAAAAGCAATCGGCTGTCTAACCGTACTAATGAGCTGTGATACAGCGAAACATATCCGTCTGCAGATGTATATATATAGACACACACTAACCGACACTTGCATACGCACACATACTACATATATGTATGGATGTGTGTGTGTGTGTGTGTGTGTGAGAGAGAGAGAGAGAGAGAGTAATTATGGATAAAGATCTATCGGTCAATATGCATAGATATACATACATATAAACATACATACATACATACATACATATTGAATGACTGACTTGAGCAATAGATATAGTTATTTCATAGAAAAAATTATATTATTGAGACTAATCTAAACATATGAAGACAAAAAATAGAAACGTTGGCGTGCACACCAATTTAGGTAAAATGCAACAGTAATAAATACGCAAAACCTTCAGTTACATATCAAACGACAGCGTTCAATATTTAATGATTTTCCCTGTATTGTATATGATGGCTCCCAGCCATTTGTATATATTTGAGGTAAGATTGCCTTCCATTTTATCTCTTTTGAAAAATCACTTTAAAGTTATTTAATTTGGAAGATTATTTTAAGAAAATTAATCGTTAATCTTTCTTACAGATGTTTCGAGAGGTAATGAAACTTTTCTCAGTATTCCTTATTTCCTACTCCTTGAACCATTCTCATTTTTCACTGCTGTCTATTTGAGATGGTTATCTCCTTCATATATATATATATATAAAATCTACCGCACCATGTAATGCTCAAATACTGAGGGAAAATCTTCTGCTCAGTCAGTCATGTATTTTTCGAGACATGATCGCCCAAGCGTGTATCACGTATGCCACCTATCTGACTGACCGACATTCCTGAAAGCGGTGGAAAAAATCACGGTTACTGAGGGAAAATCTTCTGCTCAGTCAGTCATGTATTTTTCGAGACATGATCGCCCAAGCGTATATCACGTATGCCACCTATCTGACTGACCGACATTCCTGAAAGCGGTGGAAAAAATCACGGTTGGAAGCCTGCTGTCTATTATTTACAATGCATAAGAATATTCAAATTTCCTTTGATATTTTGCTCGTACAACTAGAAGAAAAATTCTAAAAAATCATAATGTTCCATTCTTGAGCGTACTTATTGGGACTATGTTTTCGTGACCATAGGCAGTATCTCTCACACTGTCATCCAATGATTTCGATTTTAGTCTAACTTACCATAATTTATTGTCTGAAAAATAGCTTTCTTGAGATGATGCTAAGCAAAGTTAAGACTACATTTTTCTCGACAGGATTATAGCAGAGTTATAATTGTAGGACCAAGAATGTGTCTAATTGCATATCTAATTGCCTGCTTGCGGACTTCTGTGTCAACTATCTGAAGGCTTTAATGATATTATATCGGCTCGAGAATATATTGCTTTTCTACAAATTGACCGAGTTGCTCACGAGAACGTCTTTTCGAGAGAAATTGATAGTCATGATATTGTCATTTAATTTTTAATATTTAATATTTTTAATCGCACCCAATAAGTTGGAAGGTGATTTTACAACATTCTCTTCTACGATTATAATGTCCTTTTGTGAGTGCTGCTATGTTTTCGTCATTTTGAAAAACTTAGCACGGAAGAACGAAAATCTTCAAAGACATGAAATTAATCAGTGATTTTGCGTGGTATGTTGTGTGACGCTCGTTGATTGGTCGAAAAAAATGAAGTTGTTTAATTTAAATAGGGGTCAATACTGAACTTTCTTTTTATTAAGATGTATTCATATTTTTTAAATGTATGCAAAAATGTATGAGTTTGATTTTGAGTTTAGTTTAACGGCATATTAATCTCTGTGGGTTATTTGATGCCAAAAAGTTGGGAAGAAAGTCCGTGTCATGGGGGTCTGAGAATGCCGTACTTGGCGAGTCACAAGCTCGCATCAAGGGAAGTTTTTCTCAGGTGTGCGTTATTGGAAGACTCGTTGCTAACGGGGATAGTGAGGGACATGTTCCCTAGACTTACTATCACTCCCCCGGTCTCGAGGCGGTGCCGTAGGTGTCGGCAGTGACCGAGATTACTGCTCTAATGTCTGGCGGCCTTGCGGAACATTCCTCGGTCCAGTGACCTTTCTCAGCCTAGGAGACACTTCTATCGGGTATTAGTGGCGGGCGTCGTGAAGGATCCATTACGCGAAGTGCTCGGCATGTTGGAGGATGACTATCGCTCTTAGACGCCAGGTTCGGAGAATCTCAGGAACTCTGAGTTTTCTCTGACTGGTCGATTAACTCAGAATCGGTTGTATTTGAATGACAAGCTTTTCATATGGAGCTTGGCGGATTTGCCAGATTGTGAACGTTGCAACCTTGGTTTAAAGGAGACGTCTTCGCACGCCTTCTACCATCGTTCACAGGTTCGCACGTTGTGGGATCGTGTCGGCGAGTTGACTGCTCGTATCGCGCCGCGGGAACTCGTGCTTATTTATGGTGCATACGCCTGTGACAATGTGTCACCCCCGTTTTACTGGAGTGAAGCAAATGGCATTTCTGTCGCTACTAGCCACAGCTCGAATGGTGATATGGACGACGCGACTTGAGAAAGTCTTGCGGGGTGGCCGTCTTTCACATCAGGATCTGATCCGATATTTTGAGCATCAGATCAAAATGAAGATTCGAACTTATAGGAAACGGTTAACGTCGACAGATTTCAGCAAAAGGTGGATAAATATGGCGAGTCTGGTTCGCGTGAACGGAGCTAGCCTTGATTTTCTCTTTTAGAACTGCTAATCACATCGGGGATGTGCGTTGTGGTGCAGTGGATATCGGCTCGGAAGGAGAAATCGGGTGGGGGCGAGTTCGAATTCCAGTTGAATTCATTGCATTCACTTACGCGCAAAGGGAAAGGTATTAATCCGTCTATTCTTTCCAGTTATGGGTTAAATAAAAGGACAGATTGGGTTCTATAGCCTTGGTCGGCCACCAGTCTACCGCAGAAAGCAATGGCAACCTACTGCGGGATAATCTTCTGCCCAGTCAGTCATGTCTCGAAAGAGACATGATCGCCCAAGCGTGTATCACGTATGGCACTTAACTGACTGAATCACATCTAGTCGGGTGCACCTTCTATTCTCCTCGGGGTTCTTGATAAAATACAGCGAGGAATCTGTAATGTGATTGATACCGACTTGGCTGACCGTCTGCAGTATCTCTCTCACCGGCGTGACGTGGCTTCTCTGTGCCTCTTCTATAAATACTTTCATGGCTTCAGATGCAGAGAAAATTAAAAACATGATAAAGAAAAGCGAGAATAAGGGACTAACTCTCAAATATAAGAAGTGCTAATTGTGGTCATAAAAATGAATAGCCCAAGATGCTCTGGGCATATATTTTAGAGTTTATTGCTTCTTTGTGATTTGAAACTGAAATATACCGATGCGATTATTAAATTGTCGTCATGTTAAATTTTAATTTCGCACATGCGCGGTATTTGTTTCTGATTTTGGCGATTACACAGTATAATAAGATCAGTTGGACATCGTCTGTGAGAAAAAGAACAGCATGACGCAATTCCCTCCGACAGAAATTTGGAAACGGCATGTTCTCCTCCTTGACATTCACGTCGGAAGCTTCAGTAGGAACATTTCAGTGTGTTTAGATGTCAATCTGAGAACAGGGTAGAGTTGGATGGGACTTATGGGGATTACGAACGTACGGTAGCTCGGAAAATTAACTCTGATCGTCCTGATAAGAAAAGAACTCCCGAATTTGTTGCTGAGTGTTCAAACTCAATACCAAGGCCTACATGAAGTCATTTGGGTCAAGGGTGTTGCTACCGAAAGAGTATATATCTAGCAAATTGAATCTGCACCATGCCATACAAGCAGGAGAATCCAATCATGGCTGTCAGACAAATTCTCTGAACACATCACCACTTATATCTGGCCAACAAACTCCCCAGATAGCAACTCTCTTGATTCCTCTATGGGGCACAGCTGAGCGAGATACAAACAAATCCACTTTTGACCCTAAAGATGAACTGAAAGTAAGAATTATGGCAGCATTAACAAACTTAAACAAGGAGATCCTCCAGAAAAATTCCTGGTGATTCCTAAGTCGTTTGAAGGCCGTGGCTGAAGCCATTGGCAATATTATTGATGAAATTTATTCTTTTATATTTCAAGATACAAGTTCAAGATAATAATGATTATTTCAGAAAAATGTCCCATTATTTAACCTACATATGTTGAGGGTGATGGATTCATTCGTTGATATACATGCGTAAGGGACGGTAACGAATTGTCGTACCTAATTGTATGCTTGCTCACTTCTGTGTTAGTTGTCTATTATTGAAATTTTTCTTAGGGTTAGCTTATATTACTTTTATACAAATAGATCGAGTTGTTTTGCGAAGATGTCTATTCGAGATAAATCGGTGTCAGATCGTTATCGTTTGTTAGTGACATTTCTAATCGTACAGACCTTGGTCAAAGATCATCTTACGACATCACATTCTACAATTATGATGTTAGGTCATGACACGCCAGATTTTTGAGTTTTCGTCATTGCGAAAAACTTAACACTGCAGAACCCAAATCCTCAATGACATTTCAAATTAGACACAACTATTTAGTCTACCATTGACTGGTCGGTCGACATTTGAAGAAGTTGAAATAAAATATGGCCGAACACCGAATTGCATTTTTAATCCCGTTTCATTTATGTTTTCGAATTGTATCTGTAATAAATCCCGACTTGACATCCCGACTCCAGCCACTTTCTCGCCGGCGGGATGTGGCTACCCTCTGTCTGTTCTATAAATATTTTCATGGCATTTGCTCCGACGAACCTAAATCACTGGTATTCCCGCCAGAGGAATTTGCTCGTGTAACCAGACTGGCAACAAGGTCCCAACCACTTATAGCTAGATCAACAAACTGCAGCCGTCAAACTACTTTACCAGCTTCTTTTCTCGCACTTCCCGCCCGTGGAACTTCCTTCCATATACTTGCTTTACTGACGGCTACAACCTCCAGAAATTTAAATGCAAGGTCAATACCCATCTATTATCCACTTGACTCCAGTTCTTTCTACGTCACCCTGTATATCTTGTTCTGTTTTGTTCTTTTCCTTACCTTCACAACGGCCTGCACACCTGTGTTTCCATCCTTCTCTTGCGCTTTCTCTGACACCCACTGTAACTGGTCCGTCATTCTCTTCACTATCCTCTTGTCTAAGCTTTTACGCTTATGTAGCCCTTTGCTCATCAGTAGCGGTACCGCCTTGCTTGGGGTGTAACGATTAAAAAATATTTTCTGTTGTATTCGTCAATAAATCTGTGTGTGGGAAATCTTTCTTTATTTCTCATTATACAGTATGTAATTAATATATAAACTTACTTTTGGGAATAATATCAAAATAGAAATTGTTATATACTTTTAAAAAGTCTAATTTATCCCTTACATTTGCATATTCATATATAGTTATTTAATTGATTTGTGTAGCGTCATGTCAAACTTTATGCCGAAATCTAAATATTTTGCTTACAATTTCATGGCTTCTGTTAAATATATTGTGAACAAAATTGTACAACTTCAACAATAGATAAAATATATTGCAGGTAATTCTACTATAAAATGAAATGATGATCATTTTGCTCCAAAAAGGTGTTGTTGGTAACTTTAATATAAATACGTATTTTTGTTAGTTTTACTATGAATAGGTACTGTAGCTAATTTTAATATAAATAAACACTGTTGCTATATTTCATATAAAAATGTATTGTAGTTATTCTTACTACTTTTGTTTTTGTTTGGGAATTCACTATTTGCTCATGGATAACACGCTAACAGGTGAAAAATAAATAAAAGTACTGTAAAATTTGTTGAGGAGAAAAAAGCTATCAAAGACTTTCTCAGAACACAAATTATTAAATAAGTCATCAAATGTAGCCTTGAAAAGTGTTACTAATATATCAGTAACAAAAATAATCTATTAATCTAATCTTCTTCCATATTCAGTCAGTCAGTTAAGTGCCATACGCGATACACGCTTGGGCGATCATGTCTCGAAAGACTGGGCAGAAGATTATCTAGCAGTAGGTCACCTTAATTTCCTACGGTAGTCTGATTGTCCGTCAAGGATATAGAACCCAATCTGTCCTGTTATTTAACAAATAACTGGGTGGAAGGCACGGATTAATAATTTTTCCAAGGATATTTGTTCGTAAGCAAATGCAATGAATTCAAATGGAATTCTTCCATATTGCGTTACTTTAAAATTATCTATCTATCTATCTATCTATCTATCTATCTATCTATCTATCTATCTATCTATCTATCTATCTATCTATCACGGAGTGATCATGATATCACTGAAGAAACCTTTTGATCCAAAGCCACTAATTCTGATCGGAAGAAAATGAGTTTATTTCAGGATTCTCCAGTACCCGAATTATTTCCTGCATAACGCCAATCGCATAGCCCCAAAATTCCACAGAAGAAAAAAAATCAAAAATAGTAATAAACCTGACAATTATAACAAAATTAAACCCATAAGCCTACCTACCAATACTATAACAGCCACTACTGAAAAAACTGCTCAACCTTGACATGAAATTCATGGACAACACATTTGAAACATTAACGTTTTGCTTATATGTTTAATATCAAACGAGATAGCAACAATAGCAGAGCAGAGGCATGTATACAAAATAGATATTCTGCATAACAACAATCTAAATGTATTGGTGGTTCACTGTAATCCATTTAACGACAAATTTGATTTAAATATGTCCGTATAATCAGGAGAGAACAAAATTTACTTGTAAGAAAATGAGTGCATGCAAATCTCGCATTGCTCAACACTGAATATAAAACAGGAGCCATACTTTATTTCAACAATCATCTGAAAAAATAATAATAATACATTACAGAAAATACCTTAGTGGAGAAAAGAACAGGGGACTACTTCGTGTCGGGTGTTATATATATAACATACTTTTTTTTCAAATAAATCTCCGAAAACTACATTCGTTGTATGGCCATTTCAGCGAGAAAAAAATACGCCTCCTTAGCAATGATCAAAATCAAAATTTTATTGCAATATGACAGAAACATTCACATTCCGGAAGGTCATTGAAAATTAAGAAAATTATTTAATTAATATTATTTAATTATCCTTATTATTAATTAATTAATATTATTTAATTATTTAATTAATTATTTAATTAATTATAAATAATTCACACACAGGAAATTTGCATTAAAAATAAAATGAAAATAATTAAGAAAAATATAAAAGAAGATGAAGTTAAGAAAGAAAAATTAAAAATTTATAGTCATTGTTACAAATTGTTACAATTGTTACAAATTGTTACAATTGTTACAAATTGTTACAAATGTTACAGACATTGTTACAAAACTTAGGGGAGAAAGGGATAAAAGACAAAGAAAGGGTTTCCTGACTCGATTACAGAAGAAAACTTTTAGATTACATCTGTATTAAAGGATCAAAATTTAACCGTGTCACAGGAATGAATGTGGTGTGAGCAATCGAGAAAGAAAATGGGGTAGACAGAAGATGAGTTAAAAAAAAAGAAAAAAAATGTAAAACAAGGAAAAAAAGGGGAAAATCTGCAGTCGCTGTGGAAACGAATGCCGGCTTCAGAGGGTGAAAAAAAGGGATAGATACATAAAGAGGGAAAAGAAAAATGAAAAGGAAACATGTAAGAATACTGGGAAAACTAAATATAAAATTAATAAAATCTTCTTTGTCGGTCGTTTTCAACGAAAGATATTAAAATGAAAGAATGATGACGAAATATACATTGTTATATATATATATATATATATATATATATATATATATATATATATATTATTTTTTCTTATTATATAAGTGTAATAACAAATCAAATTAAGTAAAAATCCAGAGTTCGTGTCATTTACTTGTGATAAAAATCTAGACCAGTTTCCAACCATCGCCTGATTAAGTACATTTCATTTGATTGCATAACGCATGAAGCTTCAAGTCCTGCAATCGGCAATAATCGTTGGACAATATGAATATTTATTAATTTTATATATATAAACCGAAGCTAGCAGATATAGCTTCGTAGCAGTCTCAACAAGAAAAGTGTTTTCACTTAATATGTACTTCAAGAGCTACACTCTTTATATATATATATATATATATATATATATATATATATATGTGTGTGTGTGTGTGTGTGTGTGTGTGTGTGTGCGCGCTCGCGCGTGTGTAACGCAAATGTTGAATTTTCGATAGTATTTATTATTATTTTAAACAATTCATATAGCAAAGGGACCTGTAATTATATTTTAAATAGAGAATTCACTTTCAATCAACTAAAGATCAAAATAATAAGTAAAACTGAAGTTGTGTCCTCCTCCTAACAGCAACCAAAATATTTAATATGGCGAAACTCTTTCAAGACTCTTACCTTTCTTAGTCAGTCAGTTAAGTGCCAAACTGGATAAACGCTTGGGCGATCAAGTTTCGAAAGAGACATGACTGACTAGGCATAAGATTATCCCGCAGTAGGTTGCCATTATATTCTGCGGTAGAGTGGTTGCTAGCCAAGGCTATAAAACTTAATCTGTGCTGTTATTTAACCTATAACTGGAGAAAAGAGACGGACTCATACCTTTCCCAAAGGTAATTTGCGCGTAAATGAATGCAGAAAATTTAACTGGAATTCGAACTCGGCTCCCGATTTCTCGGTCCCAGCCGATATCAACTCCACCACAAAAGCGGGCTACTTTTCGACTTATTCTGCTGAAATGTTTTCTCGTACTTTAACTTTAAAGCCTATTTTTCTTGAAAGTGACCTCCAAATTTAAAAAAAAAGTGTTTACAGGTATTTTTTGATAGAGGTCGATAGGAACTTTTGATTTATTAATGCTCTTAATCGTTTGGACTGTAGAAACTAACTCCACACTTTAAGAAGACCTAAGACGTCTACTGAAACACGTGTAACCACTATATATATATATATATATTAATGCCTCAGGTAATTGCTTAACGATGACCCTCTCTGCTAGATGTGACACGTGACAGGATACAAACTTCAGCAAAGATTGGTTTCATACCTTTCAAAAATTCCTATATACTCGCGGATTTCTTCAGCTAGAAAATTCCATTGATTCATCGATTATATTTTACGTGTTGTTAGCAGGCCAGTCAAGTTACTATTGGAGAGTCACAGCGAGTCGCTTTCCGTTGTTTTATGGAGACGCCATTTTCCCATAAAAGATCTTATTTCCCATGAAATATACGAATGTGTTAAAATACACATTCAACTGAAACGTTACTGGTGACTTTTCTCCCCGCCGTAAAATCAAAGTCTCCGGTTCTTGTTGAAAAGTTCTCGGTCGATCCTGACATAGTTTTCAACTTTAAGTGGTGCTTTATTTAAATTTGACATGACAGCCATATTGTAAGCCTGCTGATGATTGCACGTATCCATGGTAACCTGTATAATACGTATTTTTATCCTGTTTCCTATCTGTGCGTCTAAGCAAAAAAGAGATTTTGGCTATGTGCGTGTGTTTGCGTGTGTTTGTATCTGAGAAAGAGAGAGGGAGAGGGTGATAGAGACAGTGAGAGAGAGAGGGTGTGAAAGAGAGAGAGAGAGAGTTCATGTGTGCGCGCTTACGCCATATATAAGCAGTCATAAATTGAATGATTTCAGCCTCTCTACATCGTTCAGTAAAAGAACGAAGCGATATCTTTTCTTTCTTGGCAAATCCAAGAACCAGTGTCAAAATGCAAGCTGATATTGGCTCTCATCAACTAAATCTCGCTACTTTCATCAGCTGAATTGGATATTAAATCAAAATGTGAACAGATAAGAAAGTAAGCATGCAAAGATAAATACATACGTAGATGTATATTTCAAGCTGTGCCTTATTCTACGAGTGCGCCTTGTTAAAGGCACTCATACAGACGCATTTATATTAAATTCATATAAAAAAAAGCACGAAGAAAAGGGGACACCAGATATATAAGTTCGCCAGAGCAGAAGCCGTGAAAATATTATATATATATAATGGCCGGTAATGTATATATATATATATATATATATATATATATATATATATGTGTGTGTGTGTGTGTGTGTGTGTGTACATGTGTCTTACTTTAAACATTATGATTAATAATTCAAATAAAGGCTAAAAAATTATATATTTATATGTGTATGTATGTGTATATATTTGTGTTACTTCAGAATTTATTATAATTGTCATATATATATATATATATATATATATATATATATATATGACAATTATATATAAAATATATTATAATTGTCATATATATATATATATATATATGACAATTATAATAAATTCTGAAGTAACACAAACATATACACATACGCACACACACACACACACATATATATATAATTCTTTAGCCTTTATTTGAATTATTCATTATAAAGTAACACACACTCACACACACACACACACACACACACACACACACACACACACACATATATATATATATATATATATATATATATATATATATATACACTACCGGCCATGATTATTAGTCAACTCTAGTTTTAAAAAAAGATGATTTTAAATGAAAATAGAATTAATCTTTTTTAATACTGCACAAAAAAATCTGCAGTCCAGTTTTTGTGCTTTCTTCCTGATACTAGTTTCTGCTTCTTATTGGCTGTCAGAAGCAAAGGCTTCCTAGCTGCCTTGTAAAATTTCGCAAAATAATAATAACAAAAGAACCATTCTATTTTCATTTAGAATTATCCACTTGGAAATAAATACTAAAAATAGTATGAAATACATCATTTAAAAAAAAAAACTCTGGTTGCTTTAGAATTATGGCCGGTAGTGTATATATTTTTACTTTAGCCTTTATTATAATGGCCACTTGGAATTTGAAATAGACACCCCATTTTTAATTAATAATCAATGTATATTACGCATTCGAGGAACTTAATTCAAAGTCTTCGTTGAGAATCGAACATACGGCTACGTTTCTAGAAGAAACTAAGATTTGATTCAGTGTGCTTTACAGTTTTGCCATGAGGGAATCCGTAGCAAATAGGGTTCTATTATCTCTTTAAAGATAAGTACGTGCGCTGCATTCAAATTATTTTCTCGGGAGCCTCATATATACACTATTACGTGTTAGAAACGTGAACAAAGCAATTTCTAAAGAAATAATGAATTTATTTTTACTCTGATAGACTTTGTATTTAGAATAGATTATCTTTTTTGACGTTTTAAGTTATGAAACAGTGTGTATTGTGTCTATCCGACTGCATATTTGCAAAATAATTTCTCCATGGCCGAGATGTAACACATCATTCAATAAATTATGGCCATGACACATAGATGGAGCTACTAATAGCAGGATCCATACGATTTTTAGGAAGCACTAACCTTCAAATGACACGTGGTAAAGTTTATGCTTAATCTGATTATCTGTTTTACATATTACAGTTATTTAAGTGAAGCTACAGTTGCAAATTTTCAAAACAATTGAAAAATCTGAATTTCGTGTGTTGATTTCGTGTGTTGATTGCTTTCTCAGGGAAAAATACTGTTCAAGCAAAGCAATGGCTTGATAAGCGTTATTTGGATTCTGCTTCGTAGGAAACAACCGCTACGAGGTGGTATGCTGACTTTAAACGTAATCATACAGACACAAATTTTGCTGAGAGCTCAGGTCGTCCAAAATAGGCAGTTGTCCAGGAAAATACCAAACAAATCCACAAACATTCTTTCGTGTATCGTAAATTGAAGGTACATGAGGTAGCAGAGGAATGGAGTGTACCAAAAGGCAGTTTATTCACCATTTCGAATGAACATTGTCAATGAGAAAGCTGTGAGAAAGCTGTGTTTATAGTGGGTGCCGCGTTTGCTCACAATCGATCAAAAACAACGCGTTGAAGATTCGGAACGTTGTTTGCAACTGTTCAACGCAACAAGAAGGAGTTTTTGTGTAAATATGTGACAACAGATGAAACATGGATCCACAACTTGACTCCACAGCAGCAGGTGAAAGCCGTCCAAAGCGACCAAAAATGCAAACATCAGCAGGCAAATGTTTGGCCTCCGTATTTTGGAATGCGCAAGGTATTTTTGTTTACCGATTACCTTGAGAAAGGAAAAACCATCAATAGCGAATATTATATAGCATGATTGGTGCATTTGAAAGAAAAAGCCGCCCCCAAAACAGCCACAAATCTTTCACCAAGACAATGCATCGTGTCACAAGTCGATCGCAACGATGGCAGAAATACATTAATTTTTCCGCATCCACCATATTCTCGAGATATGGTCCCTAACGCATCCACCCTATTCTCTTGATATGATCCCTAAAGACTACTGACTATTTGCAAACCTTAAAAGTATGCTCCTGGGAAAGAGACTTGTTTCTAATGAAGATGTGATATCGGAAACTGAGACAAAAAAGCATCTAATTGTTAGAGATGCGTTGGAATCAGTGTATCACCCAAGAACGTGACTGTGTTGAGGAATGTTGCCTAAAAAGTTGGAGTTTTATTTGTTAGGCACGGGATTTATTGATTGATGTGTCACACATTGAACCTCTTTTTAGTGAAATTTAAAATTTCTCGGTTTTCTCTGAATTGATTTTAATAAAAACTTTCCCAGCTGGTTTGCACAATATGGCAACACCATTGTTAGGTCTTCATTAATCTCTAACATTCTGTTTTTTTTTATTGCAGATTTGACTTTTTTGGAAAAGAGCTTAACGATAAAAAAAGTGTCTGTCATCATCAACGAAAGGGCTAACACCACCACCTTTCATGGAATTGCGGAGAAGGTAGGTCGTCATGTAGACACGGTTAGACGATTCTTTTGTCAAGGAAAAAACGATCCGCTTTACGGTCCCCTAAGATGACAGGTATGGATTTAAGGAAAATTAGCCCCAAACTACATGGGATACTCGGAGAAACAAGCAATGCAATTTACACTGCTGCTGAAGTTTCTCATGTACCGAAAACCACTACAAATCTCATTTTCGGGACGATGGCTTCCGTACACACTCTTCTGAATTTGCTTCCTTTATTTAACGACATAGAAATTTAAGAACTCAATTGACCCTCAAATAAATGACGTTAGGCATGTGTTGCATTCTGTTCACCAATGACGTAATTTTACGATTAAGAAAATGGCTGTCTCTCTTTTGAAAATTTGCACCGCTAACGTTTACGAAGTCAACAACAGTTGTGGGCTGGAATCATTGGAAATATATTTGTTGGCCCAGTCAGAATGGCTGAAGGAAAATTAAAGTGACCGCAGCTGCCTACGCAATTTTACTGAAGGCGGTCTTGGGTCGCTGTCTAGATGTCATACCGGTGTCACATCTAAGAACTCTATTATTCATGCATGACAACGCACCCTTCCACTCTGTCAGCATCACCTAACATTCCTAAGCTATTACGGTATACAAAGTGAAAGGTGACGCTAGCATCTCCGGATCTCAACCTGATCGAAAATATGTTGTTCATTTTTTTTTTTTTGCTGATGTACTTCAAAGATGTGCGTTGTGGTGCATTAGATATCGGCTCGGAACGCGAAATCGGGGAACCGAGTTCAAATTCCAGCTGAATTCATTGCATTCACGTACGCGCAAATACCCTTGGGAAAGGTATTAATCCGTCTCTTCCTTCCAGTTATGGAGTAAATAACAGAACAGATTGGGTTCTATAGCCTTGGTCGGCAACCTGTCCACCGCAGAAAGCAATGGCAACCTACTGCGGGATAATCTTCTGCCCAGTCAGTCATGTCTCTTTCGAGACATGATCGCCCAAATGTGTGTAGGGTATAGCACTTGACTGACTGACTGACTGACTGACTTCAGTTTATGTCGAAAGAGATCTTATGGGCGCGAATCAAAGCTGCAGCAGAAGCTGTTCAACCAGCACCTCTAAAAAAATAAAATTGTTAGAATCCATGATTTATGGGTGACTTGAAGTTATCCGTCGAAATGTCGCTCATGTGGCCAAATAATTACGTCAGTAAGTCTTCAAATATCATCATGGTTTTTTTTTTAATATATAGTCAAGATATGCTAAATATGCATACTTATCCTTCATTTTCTTCAACAAAGATTTAGATTTGCTACATTACTTCAAACGCTATAAGCGTGGTTCACTCGAAACCTGTCCAGACTAGAAATAAAAAAGTACTTTGTTACCGATAATAATGAAAACCTAACAATGTTGTGGGCATATTATGCAAACAAGCATGGCAAAGTGTGAGCAAATTCATAGGAAACTGAGAAATCCTAAATTTTACAATCAATTTATTTGGGTGGTTCGGGAATGTAGCTTAAACTTGATAGAAAATGGTGGTTTACCATTTATACATATATATATATGTATAGACATCCACAGACAGTCAAGTTTTGCTGTATTGCAGATCATCAGTACGTTTAGATAACCGATTGCTTCTAGCCAAGATTGACACCTAACCGAATTGACATCAATCGGAGATTCTACTACTGAGCTATGAGCGCTCGGTGGAGGAAAACAGATTTTAGCGTGTTATTTACACGATGTAAGCACACGCAATATATATATATATATATATATATATATATATATATATATATATATATAACATAGCACATTTGCTATACAATCCAGGTAAATTCCGATAGAGACAGACTCAAGAGAACTCAATGTTAAATTCATTTATTTAATTTAACAGAGTAATATAATTGATAAAAGATTTTAGATGATTATAATGAGTAATACATATTTCACCGCGTTCTGATGCTGTTATCGTGGCTTATCTAAAATCTTTTATGAATTATATCTATATCTATATCTATCTATCTATCTATCTATCTATCTATCTATCTATCTATATATATATATATATATATATATATATATATAGTAAACATTAGAAACTCTCTATGGAGAAGACGATATCTGTTTTTACCTACCCAAACCAACATAATACAAATAAACAGAGTCAGTCATTCTGTTAATTGCACTTCGTGATACAAGCATGGGCGATCACTTCTCTTTCGAGTCATAACTTACAAAGCTGAAGATTTTCCAGCAGTAGTTTGACATTTCTTTCTCCAGTTTGACATTTCTTTCTCCAGCCAAGAAATCCTATAGTTCCCAAACTGTGGCGCTATTTAACTTACAACTGGAGGAAGAAGAGATGCATTCATACATTTTTCCCAAGAGTATCCACGAAAAAGTGAATGCAAGAAATTCAACTTGAATTCGAACTCGGCTCTACTTCCCATTACGAGCCAATAACTGTTACATTAAAAGGATCTCAAAATGCAGATACGAAATTTGTTTTACTACGTTACTTATAAAGCAGAAAAAAATAAATAAAAAGGAAACAAAATAAATACCGAAAACGAAAGAAACAAAAATAAGTAAAATAAATGAACACAAATCGATAAAATAAATTATGCAAATTATGCAAATAATAAGCTAATTAAAAAAACGAACAACTCCCACAAGTAAACGTAATAATAAAATCGAAACCAAATATTAAAATTAGCATACATAAACAATGAGTAAAATAATTAGCAACATTATTCGATAGCTGCAAATTTGCATTCCGGTCTACAATTATTTTCATTTAATATTCCCTAGAATAATTCAAAAGATAACCGTTACCGTCTACCTTATTAATCGTTATAATAATAAAATATACTTAAACATATTGCATATCTGTCCAGCATACATGAATAGTTAGTCAGTTAAGTGCCATACGTGATACCCGCTAGGGTGCTCATGTCTCAAAAGAGATATTACTGACTGGGCAGAAGATTATCCCGTAGTAGTTTGCCATTAATTTCTGCGGTAGACTAGTTGCTAGACAAGGCTATAAAACCCAATCTGTCCTGTTATTTAACCCATAACTGGAATGAATAGATGGATAAAAACCTTTACCAATGGTATTTGTGCTTATGTAAATGCAACAAATTCAATTGGAATTCGAACTCTGTTTCCCGATTTCTCGTTTGGAGCCGATATCCATTGCACCACAACGCACATCCATATAGAAATAGACGATCTCAAACATGACACAGAGGGCCTAACGAATGCGTTCATCCCACAGCGCCAGTTCTGCTTACCAAAAGTGGCCCACTTGGCACACGCATTCGTTTCCCTCCTCAATCATGTGTCGCTGTTTAGTGTTGACTTCAATGTTCACATTTTATTTACATACACTTTTATTTAGCATTTTAACCCATCAAAAAAGCCTTACAATTCATGCTATGTTTATATGTAAAAATACACAATATCAGGTACAGAGCCTATGTAAATATAAATGTGCTCACTTGTGTCAACAACGAACGAGGACAGCTTGTTTCATGCTTAAAAGATAGACCTATTTATGACATGTTTATTGAACTGTAGAAATCATTGTATTGCATGTCCAGTCAGTCAGTTAAGTGGAATACGTGATACACGCTTGGGCGATCATGTCTCGAAAGAGACATGACTGACTGGGCAGAAGATTATCTCGCGGTAGGTTGCCATTGCTTTCTGCGGTAGACTGGTTGCCGACCAAGGCTATAGAACCCAATCTGTCCTGTTATTTAACCCATAACTGGAAGGAATAGACGGATTAATACCTTTCCCAAGGGTATTTGCGAGTTATTTTCTCAGTAATCTATGATGGTTGCATTCTCTGTGGTTATTCGTACAAGTTATCAGTAGGAACATTATTCTGTTTGGTGTTGTGGTCATAATGACATGTGGAATTCTGTTAGATTTCGAAATAAGCTCTAATGAAATGAGAGTATGCCTTACAGTCTTTCACATGCATATAACATATCACTCAATAAATCCATTGCCTAACTGACAAAACAACAACATTTACGCAAAATTCGACTTTATTCTTCAACATAGTCTCCTTCTAGTGGAAGGACATGTTTCCAATACTTTTCTAACAATTCGATTCAATATTTTGTAGAAAGATTTGTCTTTGGCATCAAAATTCACCTACGTTTCCGACATCGCTTCTTCCTTAGAGCTAAATCTCTATCCCTGGAGCATTCATTTGAGTTCTACAAACAGCCAATAGTCGCTAGAGGCCAGATCGAGAGAATAACGTTAACGTTATTCACATTGCAATACATGTAGTTTTGCTAACGTTGCGATCAACTTGTGACACGGTGTCTTGTCTTGGTGAAAGATCACATTTTTCATTTGCAGTTGTGACCGTTTTTTGGCGATTTCTTTCTTCAAATGCACCAATAATGCAAAATAATATTAGCTGTTGAAGTTACTTCGTTTCTTAGGCTAATCGATGAACAAAATAGCTTGCGCATTCCAAATACGGAAGACAAACAATTGCCTGCTTATGCTTGCGTCTTTGGTCGCTTTGGACGGCGTTTACCTGCTCCTCTCTACTCAGCTGACTGCCGATTTGACTCAGGAGTAAAGTGGTGGATCAGTGTTTCATCCATTGTCACATATTTACAAAAAGCTTCTTATTGCGTTGAAACAGTTGCAAACAATGCTCTGAATTTTCGATGTGTTGTTGTTTTTGATCGACTGTGAGCAAACGCGGCAATCACTTTGAACACAACTGTCTCATTGACAAATATTCATGCAAAATGGTGAATACACTGCCTTGTGATATGTAAAAATTTCTCTGCTATCTCATGCACCTTCAATTAACGATAGGGAGAAATGAGATTTGGGATTTTTGGTTGTTTTACGGACAGCTGCCGATTTTGGGCGACCTGAGCTTTCAGCATCATTTGTGTCTGTACGACCGCGTTTCAGGTCAGCATACCACCTATTATCAATTATTTCCGACGGAGCAGAATCCGAACAACACTTATGAAGCCATTACTTTGCTTGAACAGTATTTTTCCTATCAGAAAGCAATGCTTTATCAACACACGACATTCAGATTTTTCCATGTTCACAAATTTCAACTGTAGCTTCACTTAAATAACTGTAATTTGTAAACTAATAATCAGATTGGGCCCACATTTTGTCAAGTGCCAATTGAAGGTTAGTACTTCCTGAAAATTATGTGGATCTTTTGTTAGTAGCCCCAAGAACCGGGACTTATTGAGTGATGTTTGAATATTTTTCAGAGTATTTGCACACTTTGATGTTCACCGTGTTTACGGTTTGTTTCATCCCCACTCAAAAAAAAAAAAAGAGAAAATGGAAGATCACATGCAAGGGGGCATCTCGAATATGATTCCCTCATTTCCCTGCATGGATTTGTTTCTGACGTCAATAAACCCCCTAGAGTCTTATGCTTTAAACACTTTTCAATAGATATATTGTGATGCCATCAGTAAATCACATCAAAAGTCCTTATATTCCGTCGCTATTCAAGTGAAGAGGCATGATACATTTTATTAAGTGGCTGCTACAAATTCTTTTTTAGTATTTATAGAGAGATGAATGGCATGAACAAATATTGTCAGTTTCTTTTAATTTCAATATTGCATACTCCTTCACACAGGAGGAGAAGTTTGAAACTAGCTGTAACAGAAATACGATTCTCCAGAAGGATGCTGCAAATGGCATAGGCGGAACGAGTAAGGAACAACGAAGTCTTAAAGAAAGCATACACAGACACAACACTTATAGGCAGAATCATGAAATTTCCTGATGAAATTATGAAGGACTGTCTGTAAAACATAAACCTCAGAGAGCATATTGAGGACAAGAGATGCAGTGGTAAGCAGTGATCGACTTACCTGAGGAACATGTGTGAATCCATGGCGGAACAGAACGAGCCATATCAAAAGGAGAGACATTGCTTGGAGTCAGAAGCTAAATTTAGTATCTATCTATCTATCTATCTATCTATCTATCTATCTATCTATCTATCTATCTATCTATCTATCTTTGTTTATTCTATCTATCTATCTATCTATCTATCTATCTATCTATCTATCTATCTATGTTTATTCTATCTATCTATCTATCAATCTATCTATCTATCTATCTATCTATCTATCTATCTATCTATCTTTGTTTATTCTATCTATCTATCTATCTTTGTTTATTCTATCTATCTATCTATCTATCTATCTATCTATCTTTTATTCTATCTATCTATTCTATCTATCTATCTATCTTTATTTCTATCTATCTTTATCTATCTATCTATCTATCTATCTATCTATCTATCTATCTATCTATCTTTGTTTATTCTATCTATCTATCTATCTATCTTTTTTTATTCTATCTATCTATCTATCTATCTATCTATCTATCTATTTTTGTATATTCTATCTATCTATCTATCTATCTATTTTTGTATATTCTATCTATCTATCTATCTATCTATCTATCTATCTATCTATCTATCTAAATTTTCCCAAATTTTCCCTTTTATCTGTTTTACTATCATTCGTGTTTTTATATCGTTCTTCTTGTCGTAAAGTATCTTTCTATCTATATTACTATCTATCTTTTTCAAATTTATTATAAAAATATAAGTATTTTATTCGAACATGTGAATTTCCTGTCAAATGTTCATATTTTGTTATTTTTGTTAAAGTACTTTCGACTTTCGCTTCCACTTTTAAGAACCGATGTGTTGTCTGTGTAATAATTAGAATTAATTTGTCCGCATCCTGGTATTTATAGGGCAGACATGCATTACCCTCTCTTGTAGATTGACTTTTTGCCTAGTCAATAACAAGCAAAAATGACTAACATTCGGTAAGCTAAATAGTTGTACGTGATACACTTTTTGGGCGATCATATCTCGAAAGCGACAAGACTTAGAAAAGAGAATATTTTCTCACAGTAGGTTGACATTACGTTCTGACAACCAAAGCTATAGAATCCAATCTGTCCAGCTATTCAATTGGAGGGAGATGAGATGGAATAATACCGTTTCCAAGGGTATTTGCGCGTAATTCAATAGAATTAATTCTGCAGGAATTCGAACCAGGCTCTTTTATTTCTATTTGCGAGTCGATATTCACAGCACCACAAGGAACATTCATCACTAACAACAAAAGACAAATATTCAGACCATGTGTGAGGGTCGAGTTGAAACATGAAACTGATATACACGTTGTAGTTTTATGCGTTACTCCTCTGTAAAGTGTGTCTCTGTGTGTGTGTGCGTGTGCGTGTGTATTTTGTGGTGTGTACGCTCGTGTAGGGTCGATATATTGATACTCTATTAATAGAGAAATTTAAATATCTGCGAATTGTTCTAACACACGACAGAAATTGCGATACTGAAATCCGAAGTTGAATATTAGGAGACAGGAACGTTTTGTTGGAAACAAAGAAAACGGTACTAGACTGTCATTTGATATCTGTCCTCCAATATGGCAGGGAATGCTGGACAATCTCCAAAAGACTAGAAGCAACAGAAATATGGTTATACAGAAGGATGCTGAGGATACTATGAATGGAACATGTTAGCAACGATGATTTGGAGAGAATAGAAATGAAAACGAAGCATGCTTATTATCACGAAGCGACAGTTGAGGTTTCTTGGATACATAATTAGGAAGGAAGGCCTGGAGAATCTGATACCCACGGAACAGATAGAGGGAAAGAGATACAGGGGGAAACAATACGTGACATTCTTGATGGGCTTAATCAAATAGAAGGCAGAGCAGGATTTGAGAAAAATACCAAGATAAAAATATTAAGAGCTGCAAGAGGGAAGATGTGGAGGGCCATGTTCGCCTACATTCTGCAAAGACACAGCATATAAAAATAATGATTATACACCATTACATATTATCAGACGATATAAAAGAAAAAAAATCGACAAAAACGCATCGGCTGAAATATATTTTTATTAAAATAACAAAGACCAAAATATATGTTCGAATATTTAAAGAAAAAAATTCATCTTCCTGGTAAAAGGCAAGACGATTTTAGTTGTTCACATAACGCAATGGTAGAATTTAAAAGGATATAAGGGAAATGTATCTCGGAGATATTTGCATTTATGTATTGGTCTGTTATCCGTTTGACTTGTTTCATTGATCCCCTCTCTGAAGCGGGACACAGGTAAGCAACTGTGCCACTTGCTGTAGAGGTCCGATTCGCTGATGGCAGAATTTACAATAGCTGTCGGATGCAGGCCACAATATAGCAGCACGAGGAATTAACGGCCGTCGGACCGAACTAGCACCCACACAAACAACGCCTCGCACACTATCACTCTCTGTGTGTCTCTCTTGCGTGCACGTGCGCATGTTATACAATACGACAACACACATTAATGCAAAATCCCAGATAGATAGATAGATAGATAGATAGATAGAGAGAGAGAGAGAGAGAGAGAGAGGGAGAGAGAGAATGAGATAGATATTGACAGAATGAAATAGATAGATAGATAGATAGATAGATAGATAGATAGATAGAGAGATAGATAGATAGATAGATAGATAGAGAGATAGATAGATAGATAGATAGATAGATAGATCAAAATAAAGTCAAGTATGTGATGTTCATTGAGTTTAGACTTCTCTCCAGAGAAGACAACAATACACTACGACAATACACATTAATCCGAAATCCTAGATAGATAGATAGATAGATAGATAGATAGATAGATAGATAGATTGATTGATTGATTGAGATAGATAGAATGAGATAGATATTGACAACATGAGATAGATTGATAGATACATAGGTATATAGAGAGATTGATATAGACAAAATGAGATAGATAGATAGATAGATAGATAGATAGATAGATAGATAGATAGATCAAAATAAGGTCAAGTACGTGACGCTCCTTTCGTTAAGTCTTCTCTTCAGAGAAGGCAGAAATAACAATACGATAACACACGTAATGCAAAATCCCAGATAGATAGATTGATAGATAGATAGATAGATAGATAGATAGATAGATAGATAGATAGATAGAATGGATAAAATGAGATACAGATAATAACAGGAGATAGATATGTATATACAATGATATAGATAGACAAAATGAGATAGATAGATAGATAGATAGATAGATAGATAGATAGATAGATAGATAGATAGATAGATCAAAATAAGGTCAAGTATGTGATGCTCCTTGTGTGAAGTCTTCTCTCCAGAGAATAACACCCACTACTACAAATATATAATGCTTTTATCGCTTATGCTACCGGATACAAAAATTAATACCGTACTCATATTCAATGCAGAACGACAAGCAAGAACTCCTGCATGCTTTTTCCGTATAAATACTACAGCTCATAAGGCACTGATACTCAAACTGCTTCTAGACATAAAGAAGAGAAAAGAGAATGGTGGCAGCTTAAAATGAACTAGAATGCTCGCCTGACTGCATTAACGACGTCTTGAAAACCCCGCCAATGAGTTTTGTAAACTTATTATTATCTAACAATCAATGGTTTCTGATATATATATATATACACTGACTCTTTTTCAAGAAATACACAATTGCGATTGGTTTATGAACTTCTGAACAAAATCTAAAAGGAATAGCAGACTTAATTTTATTTTATTTTCTTTCAACATTTGCTGAAAAATCAGAAAGAAGCAATCTTAGTCGACTTCATGTAATTTATATATATATATATAGAGAGAGAGAGAGAGAGGGACAGAGAGAGAGAGACAGAAAAAGAGGAAATAAGGTGAATATACATTAATAGCAAAAAAATGTGGTC
Organism: Ascarosepion bandense; assembly: GCA_037127315.1. Lineage (NCBI taxonomy): Eukaryota > Metazoa > Mollusca > Cephalopoda > Sepiida > Sepiidae > Ascarosepion > Ascarosepion bandense. Next base: position 4,003,066 of record JBBBDQ010000303.1, on the reverse strand, counting down.
TATACAAACGAGAGATGCAAAGATGAAGATTATTACACCAATGTAGAATTATACTGTAACTTCGACAAGCAATCCAAACAAAAATGATATAACTTCGAGTGTTACAAATGATATTGCTACTGCTACAACCACCCACGTACTGATGAGGACTCTACTATAGGTTCTACTACAAAATTTCTGACACTTACACTAACTGCTAGTTTGGCTAGGGCGACGGTGGAAAGAAAGAAAAAGAAAGAAAAATTCTCCGAGTTAGCTTGGGTCTAATAGTTTTGAGAAAATCCGAATATTTTCATCGGCTTTTAAATGTTTGATGGCTTTAAAAAGTGAATGGTTCATGTTTTACCTTCTGCTCGTTTTGTTTTCAAAATTAAAGAAAAAAAATACGCGTTTGTGGAGATGTGTACACATATTTAATTTATAAATAGAAATATATGTCAGTAGGTATGTATAAACATACACTTAAGCTAAAATGTACGCATATGAGCAAAGAGACCAAGGCACACCTTGTGTGCGTGCCTTGGTCTCTTTGCTCATATGCGTACATTTTAGCTTATATAAATATGTATACGTTAATTTTTATATCATTTAGCTTTCCCCTGTATTTTACACACACACACACACACACACACACACACACACATATATATATATATATATATATATATATATATATAAATCCCAAAAGAATGAGAAAAAGGTAAAATCACAAAAAAAAATCCTATTATTATTATTTTTTTTTAAATTAAAGTTAATCAAGGTGGAGGACTGGATGTAAATGATTTTATCTATTTACAGAGCCAAATATATATGATATGTCAAAAAATGGCCATTCAGCGAATTTAAATTTTGGAATTTTTGACATACTAAATATACAGAGCCAAATATATATATATGCACAAACTTTGGGTTTATTCGGCCAGAAATTTATGGTTTATACAAGATTGATTCTAAAAAAACGAAAGCTATTTCTCAAGAAATCACACATAGAGTACACACACACACAACCCTAATACATACATACATACATACATACATATATATATATATATATATATATATATATATATATATATAAACACACATACACACACAAATACACATACATGCTTTTATATGTATATGCGTGAGTGTATTTGTGTGTGTATGTGTGTATGTTTGTTTGTGTAAGATAGATAGATAGATAGATAGATAGATAGATAGATAGATAGATAGATAGAGGAATATATATGATTTTAATATGCCTCGCATTACTAAACATATATACAGAGATTACTGCGTTGTTACCAGATTTTTTAACCATCGTGTATAATGTTTATTTTTTACTAACTCCAAATCTAATTTTCCACAGTTTTCAGAATTCCCACTATGTTGATATTTAACGTCCCGTTCGTCGCTGACTAAAATACCTACGTGTATTCCTTCACTGCTTTACTTTTCTTGGCTTTCGGACACCACGTATTGCTTATACTAATATTTCAACTTTATTATCGCCACTAGATTTAAGCAGTCTGCTTTTATTATCACTTAGGTCAGTGCCTCATGCAAGAAGATAACATATGATCTTTAAATTTCGGCTAGCTTTACCAAACATTCAAGCAGAGATTCCAGTTCACTTGCATATATTTTTCGCTATATTTATACATACATAATGTACCACCTGCAATTATATTTTCCATTTATGGAACTTGAATAAAATATAAGCAACTCGCCGCTGAGAAGACTATAACGTGAAGAATGAAGGCTATTTTTTGCGTGTCAGTACCCAATACAAATTTATACATTTGAGTATAATTCTTTTAAAACCACTGTCTTAGTGGATAACCGTATTTGAATAATGCTCCGATATTTTTTTTAAACAGAAATTGTTTCGTCTACCGGCCAGCGCATTCAAAAAACATTTATGTGCCTGCTTCGCAGGATTCGAACTTGCGTCACACTTTGCGTAGGGAACCATCGTCTGGCACGGCTGAAGTGAACATTTGGCTAGGAAAAGCGTTCCAATCAAGTTAAGTACTATTTTGCCTTTACAGGAAGGTGCATCTGCTCAGTATCAAATCCCATATATTAACCAATTTTCAAAAACTAATCAACATAATTATTTTTTCATGGATTTAATATTTCATTGCAATTAAAAAACATATGTCAAATTCAGAAATAAAATGCATTAATATATATATATATATATATATATATATATATATATATATATATATATATATATATAAAGTTATGATAATTTGTGGCACCAAGATTGTTGTCATTTAATAGTTTTGGTGATAAAAGTTATATTGGTAAGCAGGCTATTTTTATCGTAAAAACTGATTTTTAATCCTTATATTATATATATATATATATATATATATAACAAAAAAAAATCTTACTCTTAAAATAATGCTCAGTACAGAATAGAACAAATAATATTTATTGAAAATATATAGCATAAGTATGTTATAATATCACTGCAAAGTAGCTATTTTGTTTTAAACACGAAGGATAAAAACGTTTCGATGTTTAGGGTTTAAAGAAACAGTTTGTAAATTTTACCACTGCCAAAATAATTTCTGGGTTTATAAAAGTTTAATTATGCATTGAGTTTTTTTCTCTATTATATATATACATACGCATATGAAGCACACATTCCAACGCGTGCACATAGATAGGTAGGAAGAAAAAGATAGATAGATAGATAGATAGATAGATAGATAGATAGATAGATAGATAGATAGACAGACAGATAGATAGATAGATAGATAGATAGATAGATAGATAGATAGATAGATAGAAAGAAAAATAAAAACAATTTTTGTAAACAATTTTCATAAATTGGTAGTGTTATTTCGCTTTGGCTGACATATCATGCAATTAATGATTGTATATTTGGCCAGCGACCATTCTTTTTTGCTAGATGGGCGCGTTACGGCAGTTAATATATTTTTAATTTTTTTTGTGTTCTTCTATAACTGCCATTTTGATTTAAATGCCCACAATATTTACGCGCGCGCGCACACACACACGCACACACACACGCACGCGCACGCACACACACACACACACACACGCACACACACACACACACACACACGCGCGCGCGCGCGCACACACACACTTGAAAGCCAGTTGGTTACGTAAGCTTGGCTTCAAAGTTTCTGTACCTACAGGCGTTTTATATCAACTTATTTTCTATTTTAAAATGACTGAAGATACGGAAATTTTGAAACCAAGTTTGCGTAATCAACTGGATTCCAGACAAAACTATTTAAAATTTTTACATTACATACATGATGAGCACTTCTGAATAAAACTGTATACGGGTCTATTTAATTCTTACCAATAACAGATTAATATATATATATATATATATATATATATATATATATATATATATATTAATAAATTATAACATTGATATGTTATAATATCACTACAAAAGTAGCTATTTTGTTTCGACACTTTTTGTGTCTTTTCAAGTGATGTTGTTATAATCTTATCACCCCGAGCAAGGCAGTAATGCCACTAATGTGCAGGGGGCTACATAAGAGTAAACAATTAGATAGTGGGAGATTAAAGAGAAAGACGAACTAGTTAGAAAGGAGCAAGAGAAGGATGGGAATAAAGGTGTGATGACAGTTGCAAAGGCAGAGAGAAAGGAAAAGATATACAGGGTGATGAAGAAAGAACTAGAGTTAAGTGGTTAAGAGATGAGTGTTGATATTGCATTTAAAACCCTGGAGATTGTAGCCGTCAGGAAAGCAAGAATATGGAAATTTTCTGAGTTTTACGTTTTTGGTTACCTTCCCATCTTCAGAAAGGTCTCCAATGTCCATATGCATGGGCTTAGTGTTTATGTCAGCGAACACCTCTCTCTAGCTAGGGTGACGTCTCTTGAATCCCGGGATCATTCTTTCATGTGTTTCCGTCTCTGACTTCTAAGCTCGGTTAGCTATCTCTTCTTTCTCTACCGCTCCCCCTATTCCTCTGACTGCTCGCTACTTGATAGCATCTCTAACAATATCGACAAGGCCATTTCTTCTCATCCATCCTCCCATATATTTGTATTTCTTTACTTTAAGGCCCACCACACCAAGTGGTTGGAAAACTCTGTCACCGACCTTGCTGGTGTCAACACTATGAATTTTTCATTCTCCCAATCCCTTACACAAGTGGTGAACTTCCCCACGAGTTTTCTCCAATAACCCTAACGGAAGGGACTCACTACTAGACCTCTGCTTCTCTTCCATCCTAGACTGTTGCACTACTAGACAACTCTGCTCTCTCGGAAACTCTGTAGTTTCCGTCAACATCTCATTCCACTCTCACCCTAATCAAGAAACCCAGACCAGCAGAATATCCTACTGCTACCAAAGAACAGACTGGGATTCGTTCCGAGACTTCCTCTGTGACGTCACTTGGAACAACGTTTTTAGTCTTCCCGTCGAAGACTGTGCATTCTAGGTCTCCTCTTGGGTTAAGGCTGGTATCGATGCTTTCAACCCTGCCAGGATATTTCAGCTTAAATCTCATTCGCCTCTCTGGTTCTCTCCCGCTTGCTCGGCCGCCATTGCCCACTGGAATCATTTCTTCCGGCTCTATCGTAGCTACGCGTCGATCAAAACAGGCGCCCTTTCGCCTCAGCTCGTAATGAGTGTAAAAAGATAATTAACGAAATTAAGATGTTGTTTGCTACCAAAATGAAGCAACGCATAGCATCATGTAAGTTCGGCGTCAAAGTCTACTGGCGACTCTGTAAAAGCGTGCTTAACAAGAGTAAGTTCTCAATAAAAAAACCCTAATCAATGAATTTGAGGCCCTCGCTTTCTCAGCAGACAATGCTGAATGCTTTGCTCGCAGATTTTCGAACAATTCGAGACTAGATTCGTCTAGAATTTCTACACCCGACTTCCGACCTAGAACTGAGGCTGAACTGAATGACGTCCACATTACACCCTCCCTGTTCTCTAACATAATCTCAAAACATGACCCTCACGAAGCGAGCGGAGAGGACGGAATTCCAATTATAGTCTTGAAGAAATGGGCCCCTGAACTCTCCTCTGTCCTTTCTAATCTCTACAACTTCTATCTGCTTCCTGCTTTCCTGCCTGTTGGAAGTCTTCTTCTGTAGTTCCTATATTTAAAAATACTGGAGACCCCTCGGACTCCGGAAATTTCCGCCCTATCAGATGTAACACCCCAGCAGACGGTCCGAACATCTTCTCCGGCGGCCGTTCTCCACGCTGTGATGTTTGCCGGAGTTTGTTGAAAAAGTCGGAGCCTCAAGCTGGGGGTACAAGATTAAACTATAAGGAACGAATTTCCACAACTTGGATGAGTTGAAACGATGCTTTATTTCGTTTAGAGTTAGCCTTTTCGGTTTTGGGCAGGCGACTGTGACACACAGCTCTAACTCTAATTAATAGAGATCAAGTCCGAACTGACCGATTCAAGACGAACGGAGTTTCTACTTACTCAACTAACTAACTAACTTAACTAATTCCCTTGATCTAACTGGAAAAATCAACTGTGTTTATTCAAAATTAATCTGGAAATCCCGAAATGCTTTAGACCACCAGGTGATAAGCATTGGCGACTGTAAGTCTGAAATTTCAAGGTACTTAAATTTTCCTTCTTTTGATGTGTAAACATCCCGGCAGACATCCGGTATGCACTTAGCCTTGGTATTTATTTCCAGGGTTTTTCTTTTATCTTTTTATCTTAATAAAGTTTCCGCCGGAAAATTCTTAATGTGTGTTCAAGATACAGTAAAAGATAGTTTTTGACCTGGACATTCAAAAACCTATTTCCTGAACTTTATCTCTTATCACATTAAATCACTTAGTCAAATATTTACCGGAAGACTGGTAGGATTTAACAGTAATCTGATAACTTTCCTCTTCCAAAAATTTCCTTATAAAAGAAAAAGCGTTTATTTATGTTGTTTTTCCTCCTCTTCTTTTTCACTTTTGTTAAACATGTTTTTAAACTATTTTCTATTCTTAACCATTTTCTATTCTTAATCAATTATAATAAAATACATATTTTACAAATCCACCTTAATATATGCTTAGTTATCGTGTCACACAGACTTCTTCCGATCTTTGGCAAAGTGTTTGAAGTCATTATCAACGCCGAAGAGTTTCAGCATCTTAAAGTCCACAGACTCCTCTCGGAAAAACAGTATGGTTTCCGCTTCACCAGGTCTACTGCTGATATGCTAACGACCATCACCGAGTATATATACCAGACTCTCGAGAAGAAGGGCGAAGCCCGAACTGTTGCCTTGGATATCTCCAAAGTCTGGCATGCTGGCCTTCTACGCAAACTGCGGAGCTATGGTATAACTGGACATTTGTTTGACGTAATCCAGTCTTTCCTCTCTACCCGCACATTGAATGTGCTATTAAACGGACATGCCTCCCAGAACTACCATAAGAACGCGGGTGCCCCTGAAGGCCCTATCCTAGGTCCTACGCTCTTTCTGATCTACATTAATGATCTACCCGAGGCCATAAGATCCCAAGTAGGCATGTACGCCGATGACCCCACAATTTACTCTCGCTTCGATCAAAAATCTGGTTTGGGCGACAGAGCGAACCTCGCTGCCGAACTTAAAAAGGACCTAAAATCAGTAGCGGACTGGGGTAAGAAATGGCTCGTAAATTTTAATACTTCCAAAACGAAGCTGCTATCAATTAACCACCATAGACAATCGCACCTACCTCCCATTAGCATGGAACAGGCTTGCCTCTCAGAGAGTAAAAACACTACGCCTCCTTGGCCTCACACTCAGCGGACCTCAAGTGGAATGACTATATCGAATCAATTGCTAAATCTGCAGTTATGAAATTTGGTTCTCTGTGCAGGGCCTGGAAGTTTTTTCCCTTCTGAATCTATCCTACACATATATAAATTCATCATCCGCCTGTGTATTGAATACTGCTGCCACATCTGGTCGGGTGCCCCTGCTATTCTCCTCGAGGTTCTTGACAAAATATAACGGAGAATTTGTAATATGATTGATACGGACAGACTGCAGTCACTCTCTCACCGGCGTGTCGTGGCTTCCCTGAGTCTCTTCTATAAATACTTTCAGGGCTTCTGCTCCGATGAACTTAGATCACTGGTGCCACCTAGGTACCAATTTGCACGAGATACTAGATTAGCAACTAGGTCCCACCCTTTTACAGTGAAACCAATAAAATGTAACCGCAATTTCTACTCCAACAGTTTTTTGCTCGCACTTTCCGCCTGTGGAATTCCCTTCCACATACTTGTTTCCCCAACACCTACAATGTCCAGGAGTTTAAAGGTCTGTAAAATAATGTAAGGTCAATAGACACTTCCTAACACACTAACTCGCATCCATTCTCTTAAACACTCTTCCCATCTACCCAACCCTCATCCTAGGTATTCTTACACGTCTATCGCTCTCCTTCTGACATTTCCTATATCTAACCACTCTTTCTCATCACTTTCCCCTATGTAACTCCCTGCACAATAGTGGCAGTGGAATGACTTGCTTGAGGTAAAAGTATATATATATATATATATATATATATATATATATATATATATATTCATTTGGATGCTGTTTTTAAAACACCTGAAGATACTGAAAGATTAAAACCAAGGTGTTAAAAAATATTTTAAATACAAATGTATGCTGGTCTAATTTAATTTTGACCAATAAATGGTGTGTGTGTGTGTGTGTGTGTGTGTGTGTGTGTGTGTGTGTGTGTGTGTGTGTGTGTGTGTGTGTGTGTCGCATAAAAATTAAAGTATCTGTTCTAAATATTAATATCAAGAAATTCTTTAATACATATTTGATTTTGGTTAATTTTGTCCGGTTAGTCGTGATGAGGCAGTGACAACAGTTTTCATATTTATATAAATAAACGAGAGATGAAAAATTTCATAACTAAAGCTATAAAAATACACAGGCCAGTATTGCTTCTTCGGGAGGGAATTGCTGCCTTTGCGCGAGACGTAAGATGTTCTAAAAAACTGAAGTGTATAATGTGGTTGAACAATTTTTCTTTGGATCTGCCGATAGCCCCCATTGAATCTTCGTGTGACATTCTGTTACAACATGTCAAGCTGATAAATACATATTTGCCAGCACCAGTCGGATTAGTTTAAAATCAATATTGGCACAAGCCTCAGGGAACCATCTCCTCTGGCTGTATATCTCCTCCTTGAAGAGGTTAGGGTCATATCCTCGTGCCTGAGGCATGTCCAAAATGGCTTCTCGGTGCGATTCGTCAAATTTGAACGTCTTCAAATATTAAATTTCGACCTTGTGTCACATTCTGTAACGACGTGAATGCGCGGATATTTTATAACTCCCCGTCTCTAACCAGGGTATTTTGAAATTAATATTAGCTCAACCTTCAGGAGGCCATTGTCTCAATTGAACTTAACCTGCCAGAGTAAGCTAAGCTCATTATCCAGAGCACAAGACGTCCTAGAAATGAGATGTGACGATGGGTTGTAATCAGTTTTGTACGGTATTCCGGAAATCTCACATTAAAAAAAAAATTGTATCCCATCTGTTGCGACGTGGGCGCACATATACTTTCTACTGTCCCCGCACCATCCAGGGTAGTTTGAAATTAATGTTACGTAATTCCCAACGGGGTTATCCCCATAGGCGTTACTTCTCCTTCTGGCTGACTGTGGGGTCATTAACCGGCGCCTAAGCTGTCCCAAAAGAAGAATTGCTGAAGGGTCTTCTGTAATTTTAGAACGATTATCCGGAAATTTTACAATGAATTCCGACCTTGTGTGACGTTCTATTACCGTATACTGTATTACGTTGGCCTACAAAATATCTGCGTTTCTGTAACCGGATATATTCTGTAGGCTGTCTACAGAATATATCCATGTTCTACTATTTGTATATGCAAGAATTCTCTTGTCAAATCTGGTCGGGGCTTCTACTATACTTCTTGAGATTCTCGACAAAATCTAAAAGAGGATCTGCAATATAATCGATCTTGATATGGTAGCCCGCCTTCAGTCACATTTTCCTCGACGCATTATGACTTTTCTCTGTTTTCTGTACAAGTACATTAATGACAACAGCTTTAACATTTCCTTGTTATAAATAAACTACATTTATTTACTCGTGCTACTAGATTGACATCAAGGTTCCACTTTTTTTACCTGTAAAATAGTCAGATGCAACCGTCTCTTCTACTCTAACAGTCTCCTTTCACTCATTCCCGTGTAACACTGTTGTCTGAGCTTTGAGTCCTAATCCGGTCACAGAAACCAATTATGATGAGATCCGGAACCTGAGTCAGGGTTTATGCTGTCAATACGGCACCAATTACGACGACGCTCTCGGGTCGCTAGTCCTAATGGTCTCGTCACAGTAGTTGGTCTTCGATTCGTCTCTTACAACGGTATTTTTCCCTGCCCACACTGCGAATGTTGATCTAAAGAAAGACACGTAAAAAATCCGGTAGCCGTTTCTCTACCACTTCAAACCAGACCGGACACACGTGCACACTTATGTTGATAAAAAAAAGAACGGCACCAAAAAAAAAAAAAAAATGAAAAATGAAAAATAAATGAATTCGGTGACGCCTGGATAATTGCAAAAAATCTTTATATACAAAAAAAAAAAGCAACAAACAGAAATAAACAGCCGTCGAATTCATATTCTTACAACGAATCAAAAATTTTTAGTCTGAGATTAATGATTTTTACTTCAATCGGAGATTTCAAGTTTTTCTTTAAGTTTTAACGGTTTCAAAATTAAGTCTTATGGGGGCTTTTCGCCAAAGCATTACGGAATCATCTGAAGTTGGGTCTTTGTGTTTGGGACGACGACAGCGCTAATTCGTCTTGTTACCTTAGCTCGGGGCGGCAATCAATCTCTCAACTCAAGTAGTTAACTGTTTTTCAGCTCTTTCTGTTTCCATACAACTTCAGCCAGGACTCTATCGGAGGCGCATTATTCGACTTTTAAGTCGGTTGGCGTCAGGCTTCTCTACGTTTCTTTACATCTTCAGCCAGAAGCTCTATGGAGAGCGACCACTTTTTCGGTTGTGGATCCCGGTTGGTAACTCAGTCGTTACAGTCGTTACATCTCTGGGCCGAGAACCGACTGGGCTCCAATTGATTTTGGCCTTCTCGGCTCTGATATTTATGCGTGTCCCTAATTCTTTTAGGAGGTGCCTGATAAACATGGGGTGTCCATACAAATCAAATCTTTAACCAATGAGATTACTACCAGCCCGTATCATGAGGCGGGGTGATTTTATTCCCTTGGTTCAAACAATGATATAACAATATTTCTATTGTCGTAATTTCTTTTCTTCTTCCCGATGACATCATTTTTTTAGGTCTTTAAATTTTCAAATCTTTTCCCAGCAAATTCGGGAATTAAGGATTTGGCCTTACCCTAACTCCATCTAAAGTTTTGACGGTCGTGTTTTGAATACCTATATTTTTCAGTTCCAACGGCCACAAGACCCCAAAGCATATGTTTTGCAAAAATATATTTTCCTTCTTAATCTTTTCAATTTTCAGGTAGTTTTGTATTCTCATTTTACAAGTGTTGGAACAAATATTCTGTTTGTTTTTTAAACTCAGCTCGTATTGCAATTGACAATAAACTACAGAATCAACAATACTACTAGTAATAATTTCTTTCACTCCGTCGTACTATACATAGGATTACATTTTTTTTTCACTTGCAATATTACAGTATTATGTATTTTACAGGCAAGGCAATATAGGTGTTATACCCGTTTGTGGAACTCACTTCCATTTGCTTACTTCCTTGATAGCTGCAATCTCCAAAAGTTTAAAATCAACATCAATTTAAATCTTCTATCTACTTGATTCCTATGTATCTCTTATCTTTTCTTCGACATCATCTGTACCTATGTTATGTTTCACTGTAAACCCTTTGCGCACCTGTGATATTTCTGCCTTGCTTTGGGTGAAATGATTATAAAAATGATATACAGGAACTTGAAGGGAAAGAACTATACATTTTAAAAAATTGTGGGAAGCGATTATTGAGTGAGATAACAGTATGCCAATTAGCAAAGGCGTAGAAATATAGGAAGTTCCATACATCCATCATAATACCCAATCTGATCTGGTGTTTTGCATTTCAACAACATTTTGCGATATGATGGTAAGTTTTAGTAGAAACAAGTGCATAACATTGAGTGTGGATCCCTGGTCAGCTAACCCTGTCTTTTCAGATGGTTTACGGTGCAGATTTTTTCTGTTTGTTAGCATGAGGGTCATTCAAAAAAAGGGCAAAGCCTCACCCAGAAAGATGAGACATAGCTGAAGGAATGTGAATCCCTGGTCAGCTAACCCAGTCTTGTCAGACGGTTTATGATACAGATTTTTTCTATTTGCAAACATGATGGTCATTCAAAAAATGGCGAAGTCCCACCCATAAAGATGTGACATAGCTGAATGAATGTGACTCTCTGGTCAGCTAACCCAGTCTTTTCAAAAGTTTAAGATACGGTGTTTTTCTTTTCTTTTCTTTTTTACAAATATGAGCGTCATTTAAACAGGGCAAAGCCTCACCAAGATAATGAACCAAAGCTGAATGAATGTGGATCCCTGGTCAACTAACCCAGTTTTTTCAGACGTTTTACTATACTGATTTTTCTTTTCATTTTTGCAAATATGAGGGTCATTCAAAAAGGGCAAAGCCTCATCCAGAAAGATGAGACATAGCTGAGCAGTTTTATTTTGTGGCAACACAACATCACTTCTTATAAAACTAAAACAACTAATTCAAATTTTGTCTCAATATCTGTGCTAGGGTGAGAATAAGTGCAAAAACGAAAAACAAAAAACAATTAAAATGGATAAAACAGTGACTCATGCTTTCACAAAATATCTGCAACTGAAAGCTATGATAGCCAAGGAAATACATGACAACATGATACAGACACTTGCTGAAGACTTCTTATCCTATGAAACTGTGAAGAGGAGATCTGCGTAATTCAAACGAAGAAATTGACCCTCGTTCAGGTCGTCCAAAAACTTAATCACTGATGAACAAGTTGATGCCATTCACCGTATGGTTTTGTACAACAGACGCCTAACTGCCTAGCAGACAGTTAAGTCAATAAGCATTACTTCTGGTTAGCTTCATACTGACATCTTGGGGATGAGTAAGCTGACTGCAAGATGTGTCACAAGAAGGCTGACACCGGAGCACATCTTGAACGGTTGACATTTCTAGGACACTTCTGAATCGCTTCCAGGCTGACCCTGAGAATGTCTACCACAGATTAGTAAGTCAAGATTACACCTGAGATCATTAATACATTGATGTCAAGGGGTTCTTTAGTGAAAAAGATAGGGAAAGACTCTCTTGTTTATCTAACTTGTTCTGTGTGAGGATTAGAAGATTTTGAAAAATATTTTTATTTGTATGTTTAAATGATGTCTGTATAGTACTAAATAGAAATGAAAACAAAAATATATAAAATAAAATAAAAATTACCCGTAAGTAATTAAGATATACTAAGGTATACTGAACTCATTAAAGCCAAAAAGGTAGTGTGTGGGGCATTAATTTTAATGAAATAATCGTTATGTAATATTAAAGCATAAAGTATAAATGAATATTATAATGAATTACATTTTAAAATGAAATATTCACGGTGCTTACTTAATATTGTCAATTCATTTCGATTGTGTAGCCATAACAGGACAATTTCGCTAGAAACAAGGAAGAGAGTACTGCATTGCTACGTGTTGTCAGTTCTTCAATATCGCAGTGAATGCTGGACAATATCATCAAAGATGAAGGAAAAACTTGAAGCAACTGAAATGTGGATCTACAGAAGGATGCTGCGAAAATGATGGATCGAGCATGTGAGCAATTATGAGGTCCTAGAAATGAGTGGAACAAAAAGCAAATTAATACTGAGCATCAGGATGCGATAACTGAATTTCCTGGGACATGCAATGAGGAATAAAGTCTTAGAAAACCTGATACTAACAGGCCAGATAGTGGGAAAAAGAGACAAGGGAAAGCGCCGGATAACCTATTTGAAGGACCTAATCATGTGGATGATAGAACGAGGGTTGCATGGTGTAACAGGAGAAGACGTGCTAACAGCCACCAGGTATAGAGAGACGTGGAAACCATGATCGCCTACGTACTGAAGGGACAGGGCACATAGAAAAAAAATTGACGGTATTATGCAAACACCATAAATATTTCACTTTAAAATTGATATTATAAATTTAAATACCATAAATATCAATTCAAATTTTAACCTAAGCAATTTAGCCCCTGTTTAAAAATATAGTAGCATGAAAATTAAATTTAAAAACCTAAAATCTGACCTACTGTGAAAAAACAAAGTTTAAATTTTTGAAAAATATGTGTTTCTAGTATGTATCTATCCAAACAAATAAAATGTCGTCGATTTTCTTCATGCGAACGAAATGTTCAACTTCATAGTTTAGCCAAATTCTCACTTTTTACTGATTAATACTGACATACCTATAATCATATCGTTTAAATTCCTCCAACTACTCCTCCTTAAATTTCTGAATAACGATTAATTCATTTTATATTTTCTAAAATAAATCATTTTCATTATTTACATTTAAAGTATCCCCTGAAGAAGAGTAATGCCCTGAAATATGACTACTTTGTGTAGTGATATAATGCTTTTATAAACCATTGTAAAAACAAAATTACAATGTTATGCTCTACTTTGTATTGAACATTTACATAAAAGTAAATCCAACGAACATTAAGGTTTTAATCTATCTATTCTTTCACTTCGAAACGCTCTAATAAAAACTACAAAGTTGTGAATAATTGTCCGAATCTAAATACTATATATATATATATAGTGTAATAATATGGATTTGACTTTCAAGTCACTTTGGATGAGTGATTTCAGAAAAGTAGTAAAAATTAAACAACCCCTCGATATTAAACAACCCGGCGAAAAATGGTCATGTTGCAAACCGGTTACCTCTGCTTATGAACAGTGATGCAAATTTGCTCACATACTAAGGAACATGTCAACTTGGTGCCAAGCATCTGACAATGCAAAGTCAATACTCATCTACTAACCACTGGGCTCTAGCTCTCTCCCCACCTACGTATAACCATCCCTTTCTCTCCACCTATGTATCTGCCATCGCACCTGCATTCTCAGCTTTCTATTGCTCCTTTCTAACTAGTTTGTACTCCTCACTCTTTTCTAATTAATCTTTTTACAGTTATGTAGCCCCCTGCACATCAGTGGCATTTCCGCCTTGCTCGGGGTGAAAGGATTAAAAAAAAATCAGATTTTTTATTTGGAAGGCATATATACTATAGAACATCTTCATTTACCAGGAAAACACATGTATATGTTAGCGACCACAATCCTTTAAAACCAGAAGACACGCAAGAATATCTAGCGTATCAGCATCATCATCATCATCATCATCATCATCATCATCATCATCAACATTATCTTTCGATTTCTGCTCTTGTCACACTAACTAACAAGTCAGCGGGAATGACCAAAGACAGGTAGTTGTGTGTTCCTATGGCTACATTTCATGATTTGTTTTTCTAAACTCTGTATTATCACTAGAGTTATATGGACAATTTTCTTATTATTATGGGGGCTGTACTTATCAAGACAATGTTTTGTATTTCTTTTAAGCTGTGACATCAAGGGATTTTAACAATGAGTTGTTGTGTTCCGTTATTATCATTGCATGACTGGTACTATTCTTGTTTTCAATGTGCACATTTTTTCTATTTCGATTTCCAGGTCATGCCTCAATATATTCTCGAATTCTTTGGTTGCTATGTTACGCTAGTCATTCTGTATCAATTTGTAAGTTTTTTTTAATTGTATTTAAGTATTTTGACAATTATGTCTAGTCTATTTACTTCAACCTTCCTGTCTGTAACGATTGTGTAATCCCATCAAGGTCTTCTGTTTCTGTAATCGGTGCTAAGAGATGTTCATACCAATGTTTGTTAACACCATTTCCAAAATAATAATTATTATTATTATATCATTTTTCATTATAAATGGCTTTCTGTTATGGTCACCCTACCAACCAAGTCTGCAGGAAGACCTAAAGCAGGTCGTGGTGTGCTGTTATGACTCTATTTCAAGCTTTTTCATATTTCCCTAACATCCCTCGCGTTACATACACAGAGTTTTCCTTAGTGCGTGGGCTGTACTTAACAAAACGGTTTTTGTATATCTTTTAAGCTGGGATTTCCAGGAACTTTTTTAATGTGTTTTTGTTCCATTTTTTTGTCATTCCAAGTGCGCCCGCTATCACTGGTACGATTCTTGTTTTCAATTTCCACATTTTGTTCTTTTTCAATTTCCAGGTCTTTATCTTTTGACAGTTTTTGAATGCCTTGGTTGCTAGACCAGCCATATCAATTAATAAGCAAGTTTTTTTTCTTTTTGGTTTTTAACAATAATGTCCTGCATAGTTGCTTCAATTTTTCTGTCACTAAAGATGGTGTTACCCCATAGAATGGTGACATCTTCTATTTCTGTAACCGGTGTTGGGTGATGTTCATACCAGTGTTTGTTTATATATTTTACATAGATGGGTTTATTATTATTATTATCATGTCACTGGTTACATCATATTTCAATTTCTGCTATGGTCGCACTCTCTTACCAAGTCTGCGAGAAATTGTAAGGCAGGTCGGGGTGTGTTGTTACAGCTGCATTTCATGTTTTTTCTATCTCCCTAACATCCCTAGCGTTACATAGACAAAGTTCTCCTATACTTAACAAGACATTATTCTGTATATCCCTTAAGCTGGGGTTTCCAGGGATTCTTTCAATGTGTTTTTTGTTCCATTTATTATCATTCCAAGTGCACCTACTATCACTGGCACAACTCTTGTTTTCAATTTCCACATTTTTTCTATTTCAATTTTCGGCTCTTTATATTTTGACAGTTTTTCGAATTCCTTGGTTGCTATGTTACAATCCGCTGGACAAGTCATATCAATTAATAGGCAAGTTTTTTCTTTCTGGTTTTTAATAATAATGTCCGGCATATTTGCTTCAATTTTTCTCTCTGGGTAGATGGTGTAATCCCATAAAATGATGACATCTTTTATTTTTGTAACCGGTGCTGGGTGATGTTCATATCACTGTTTATATATTTTCCATAGTGTTTGCACATTGTCCAATGTAAATATTGCCACACTCTATCGTGACACTTTTTATATTCATTTGGGACAAGTACAGAACAAACTGAGATTAGATGGTCTATTGTTTCTTGGTATGTATCACTGAACCTGCATTTTGAATCCACATTATTATGTATATTATATGCCTGAAAGTTCCTAGTGAACAGATTTTGGTCTTGCGCTGCAAGAATAAAGCCTTCAGTCTCAGACTTTAATCTTCATGCTCGTAACCATCGATGAGTATTAACTTTATCAACATTGGATTTATTAGCACATTCTGAATATTGGCCATGCAGAGGTTTGTCTTGCCAGCGTTGTTTCATCTGTTCAAGAGATTTATACTTGGCTTTCTTTTTCATATTTTTTCTGCAATAGTTGCTTCTTGACTTCCGTTTTGTTTTTTTACAGAATCTACTAAATGTAATTCTTGCTTGTATTTATTGCCTTCTTTCATTATTGAATATTTTTTCTTTCTGAATTGTAAAATCTCATGCAATTAATACAGGTCCTATCCATGTAATCCTGTCAGTGTGATGTTCATAACAGTTACTTGCAGTTTACTTCCGGTGTCGCTTGCATATTTTCCAGTGCAGATATTAGCCCACTCTCTCATAACAAGTTTTACATGTACTTAATGCTAACACTGCAAATTAATACAATAATATTAGTAGAAGCAGCAGCAGTAGTAGAAATAGTAGTAGCTCAGTTCTATAAACATTCTGTTGTATGAGTTTTTGATATGCTTTTTGTTTTGCGTGTTATCCTCATACGTCATGGAAATATATCCGATATTATCTATTTCTGGGTTATTTTTCTTTTTATCATATCAATCTCCCGCGCGTGGATTATATACATCCTGTTCATGAGCATATCTTTTGTTCTGTCAGTAAACTTATTCATTTATGCATATCTGCATACTCATTGTATTTTGTACATTTTTTATTGAGTCATTCCTCTTTTTCTTTCCTGCATTTTTTTACAATATCGTATATTCCGTGCCATTTTTACTGTTTTTGTCTCTTTTGCATCATGTATGTACATTGTGGTGTAATATATATCAGTTCAGAATGAGAAATCGGAAAGCCGAGTTCGAATTCCGGTTGAATTTGTTGCATTCACTTACGCGCAAATACCCCCGGGAAAAATGGATCCACCTCTTCTTCCTTCAAATATGCGTTGAATAGCAGAACAGATTGTCTTCTGTAGTCTTGGTTGACAACCAGTATATCGCAAAATGAAATGGCAACCATCTGAGGGAAAATCTGCTGAGTCAGTCATGCATCGAAAGTGACATGATCGCCCAAGCGTATGGCACATATCTTGTATGACAATTAAATGACGGATTGACATGTCAAGAATTCTATCGGTCATGCATTTTTTGTAAACTTGTCTAGTTTTTTTTTTATATAGTTTGCTGATTTAACTAAAGCTTTTCTTAATATGATCCAGTTCAAATTTTCATGTAGTTATTTTTTTCTGCTTTTAACGTTCCCTGCGTATTTATTATTCACATTAAGGTCATTCAGTTTGTCGTATTGCTTCCTAGAACTTTGATTTCTATCGTTCCAATTTCAGTTTACATATCACAGGAAAATTGTCACTCCCGCTGTCGGCACTTGCGTATGTTTTGCAGTAAAAACTGTATCCTTGAATTTGCTATTGATGCCAATGTAATCGATTCGGTTCTTAGCACCTCCTACTGGGCTTCTCTGTGTTCACAAGCAATTGGAGTGTTCTTGAATCCAAATTGTTATATTTTCGTAAAAATTTCTATTGCACGTGATTTTGCACACGTTCCTTTTCCTTTTAAAAAGGCTGAGTTCTTTTCTTTCTTCGGCATTTTGTTTACCTGCTCTTGCGTTTACTGCATGCTCTTGTGTTGCGAAATTAGTTCTGTAAAGCCTATTAAAGAGGTTTTGTTTCCGTCTTCAGTTACGTTAAAATTCCACCACAATTTACAGAACTAATTTTCTATTTTCCTCATGGAGAAAATAATTCGCCTGGACAAATTTGACGTTTCCTCGACAGACCCACAGGCCAGCAAGCTTTGGAGATTATGGTATCGTAACTTTAATTACTACCTCTCAACTATTGCTTCGTTAAACCCTGATAAACTCGAAGTTCTCTATTTAAACATCGGTCCCACTGTTGCTGACGTTATCGAGGGTTGTTCTGGCTTTGAACATGCTGTTGACTTACTGAAAGGTGTCTACGACAAGTCTCCAAGTGTTATTCATGCTAGACATCTGCTTTCTACGCGTTTGCAACAAGAAAGCGAGTCTGTCGACCAATACCTTCAAGCCTTGAATCGACTTGCCGCTGACTGTTGCTTTAAAGACGTAACGGCCACCACTTACAGGGATGAATCTGTCCGTGATGCATTTATTCGTGGTCTTCGGTCCTCATTGATACGTGTTAGGCTCCTTGAAACTGACACTCTAACTCTCGCAGAAGCTACTCAATGTGCTAGGGCTTTAGAACAAGCTCACTTTCGCGCGGAATCGAATGCCACCCAGATTGGAGCAGCCGCCATACTTCTATTACTGGAACTAAAAATGTGTTGAACGATTCTGCCGAGGAGGCCACTGGTATTTCTAAAAATTCTGCTCTAACTGATTCTCCAATGAAGTGTGACTCTGTACTGTTCTCTGCTGCCCTTCCTGTTCGTGGCAAGTGTTACAACTGTGGAGGGAGACGTCACTTTAAGGACGACCGCCGCCTCTGCCCTGCCCGCAATAAGGTATGTCGAAGCTGTGGTAAACTCGGGCATTTTTCTAAAGTTTGCCGTTCTACTCTACCGACACATTCACGTTCTTCTTCTGCTATCATAGGGGCCCGTGCTAAAGGTGGTGATAGTTGCCCTCCTATCACCGAAACTGTGGAGTTAAAAGGGAAAAAGTTAACTGCCCTTATAGACACCGGCAGTTCTGATAATTTTATCAGTGCCCGTATTGTCAAAAAAATGAGACTGCCCACTTTAAAACGGAACTCCGTAATTTCTATGGCATCATCCGCCGTTTCCCTTAAACTGTCTGAATATTGCACCGAGAACGTTTTCTTCAATGGTTGCGAATATAAAGAGATTGACCTTACTGTGCTTCCTGACTCCTGTATGGACATTATACTCGGAATGCCGTTTTTGAAACTACACCGGGGTATTACTATTTCTTTTGGTGGATCTCAGGAAGTTTTAAAAATCTGCGCGCTAACCAGGATCAGTTGTGCCCCTGTAAAATTGTTCCGAAACCTGACCCCTGATTGCAGACCCATTGCTACTAAATCCCGAAACTACCGTGCGGAGGATGCCCGATTTATTGAAAAAGAAATTCTTCAACTGCTTGAAGACGATGTCATTGAAACCAGCTATTCACCGTGGCGTGCTCAAATTGTTGTGACTTCGTCGCCTAATAGAAAGAAACGATTGGTGGTTGATTTTTCCCAAACCATTAACCGTTTCACACTACTTGACGCGTACCCTTTGCCTCGGATTGAGGATCTCGTAAACCAAATTGCCCAGTATCATATTTTTAGTACGATTGATTTGTCTAAAGCTTACTACCAGATCGAAATTTGTCCCGAAGATCGGCCTTACACGGCTTTTCAAGCTGGAAATCGTTTGTATCAATTCAAACGAATACCCATGGGTGTCACTAATGGGGTTTCTGCCTTTCAACGATTTATGAATTCCTTTATTTCTGAAAATAAGTTATCCGGAACTTTTTCTTACATTGATGACATTACTATTTGTGGTAAAACTCAAGAGGAGCATGACGCTAACTTGGAACGTTTCTTAAAGGCTGCCTCAACATACAACCTCGAAATAAACCGAGAAAAATCAAAGTTTTCGCTTCGTTCTATCACTTTGCTTGGATACCAAATCTGTGACGGAACTATTCAACCTGACCCTGAGCGTTTGAAACCTCTTTTGCAAATGCCTCCTCCTTCGGATTCAAATTCGTTAAAAAGGTGCCTTGGTATGTTTTCTTACTACGCGAAATGGATACCTAAGTATTCACACAAAATTCGTCCCCTGGTTGAAAATAAACAATTTCCCATGCCTCCTATAGTTGTGAATTCTTTCGAAAAACTTAAGAAAGACGTTGCCGAATCATCTGTAAAGGTTATCGACGACGAACTACCATTTACTATTGAAACCGATGCCTCAGAGAAAGCTATAGGAGGCACTCTCCTACAGGCTGATAGGCCTGTAGCATTCTTTTCCCGATCATTAAACCCATCTGAAATACGACTACACATAGTTGAAAAAGAGGCTTACGCGATAGTTGAATGTGTCCGAAAATGGAGGGACCTCCTTGTTGGGAAGCACTTTACTATCATAACAGACCAGCAAGCCGTATCTTTTATGTATAAGCCAGCTAACCGAGGAAAAATTAAAAATGATAAAATCATTCGGTGGAAAATGGAGCTTCTCCCGTTCTCGTACGATATAAAACACCGTCCCGGAAGTGAAAACACCGTTGCCGATGCTTTGTCGAGAGTGTGTGGTGCTGCTGCTTCCTCCTTGGAGGAGCTAAGGACCATACACAGTTCATTAATACACCCTGGGGTTCAACGTTTTTGGCACTTTATACGATCACAAAATATGCCATACTCAATTGATGAAGTTCGGCGCGTGACATCCGAGTGTACAACTTGTGCAAAAATAAAACCTCAATTTTCCAGCCCTACTAATAATACGCTAATCCGCTCTACTGCTCCCTTTCAGCGCCTCTCTGTAGACTTCAAAGGGCCTGTCCCGGCATGATCGAAAGGATGTCGTTACCTATTTACTATCGTCGATGAGTACAGTCGATTTCCCTTTGCATTCCCGTGCCGTGATTGTTCTTCGCAAACCGCAATCAAGTGCTTGACGAATATTTTTTCTATTTTTGGACTCCCCACTTTCATCCATTCTGATAGAGGAACGTCGTTCGTGTCCGAGGAGTTCAGAAATTTCCTGACGAGACTTGGGGTTGGGTACAGTAACACCACTGCATACAACCCAAGAGGCAACGGTCAGTGCGAGCGTTACAACGGCGTTATTTGGCACTCAATATTATTGGCCTTGGAATCTAAACGGTTACCCCTTAGTGCTTGGCAGGACGTTCTGCTCGATGTTTTAAATTCTATTCGTTCCCTACTATGCACTAGTACAAATGTGACTCCCCACGAACGCTTGTTCAAATTTGAAAGGCGCTCTTCTACCGGTACTGCCTTACCTGTTTGGCTCTGCGAACCTGGAAGGGTACTGCTGAAACGGTTTGGCAACAGGAGCAAGTATGACCCGATCGTAGAGGTGGTGGAACTCCTCGAGGCCAACCCTACTCATGCAAGAATACGGCATGATGACGGCCGGGAGGATTCAGTGACGCTAAGACATTTGGCTCGTTTTCCACGCTCTGATGAACATCAGGGTCCTGCTGAGAATACTCGACCCGACCTTGCAAATGCAGACCCGGCCCGTTTGATTGAAACAAGTCCAGTTGACACTACACTTAATGCGGAGGAAATAGAGAATCAGCCTTCCCAGAGACCTGCCAGTCCTTCGAATAGTGAACTGCCCCCGCGGCGGTCTAGCAGGATTCGTAGACCCATTCAGCGACTGGACTTATAAATAAAATAAAATAATATATACACCCACCTTGCAATCTCTCTTACTAGTGGGGGGAGATTGTTATATTTTCGTAAAAATTTCTATTGCACGTGATTTTGCACACGTTCCTTTTCCTTTTAAAAAGGCTGAGTTCTTTTCTTTCTTCGGCATTTTGTTTACCTGCTCTTGCGTTTACTGCATGCTCTTGTGTTGCGAAATTAGTTCTGTAAAGCCTATTAAAGAGGTTTTGTTTCCGTCTTCAGTTACGTTAAAATTCCACCACACAAATGTTTACTACTGGATCACCGTAGACCATTTGCCGTAGATCACTGGACTCAATTTTGTTGGCGTTCATTCCAAGTGCCTCGTTCGAAGTTCCCAACAATTTCATCATCACAGTCCTTCCCTATTCAAGTCTCCTTTGACAATTGTAATTTCCACCGATTTGCATTGAGTCTTAGCATCGTCCAGCAAGTCTATTATTAAAGTATTAATTTGTTCATATGTGAAATACGCGTGGACGATCATGTCTCGAAAGAGACATGACTGACTGGGCAGAAGATTATCCCGCAGTAGCTTTCTGCAGTAGACTGGTTGCCAGCCAAGGCTATAGAACCCGATCTGTCCTGTTATTTAACCCATAACTGGAAGGAAGAGACAGATTAATACCTTTCCCAAGTGTATTTGTGAGTAAATGAATGCAATGAATTCAAGTGGAATTCGAACTCGGCTCCCTATTTATTGTTCCGAGCCTATATCCACTGCACAACAACGCACATCCAATGCACATTTCGGCCATTACCATACTCAAAAATTACTAATCTTTTATTATAATCTGTATTAACATAATTGGCGTGTAACGGTGTCTATTATTGTCTACTCATCACTTTTTTTGTATTGGTAAATGAGTCCAACTTCTGTTACGTAGCCGATGTGAAATTTGTGTGGAAATGGCATTTTAATTAAGTGAAAGAATTTGCGATAGCACGCAAAACGGACCACGCAAAACGGACCACGCAAAACGGAACACACAAAGCGTCCCCACCTTCTTATTTAAACCAATCTGGCGTTCGATAATAAATAAAAAACATGAGAACGCTTTTACTCCTTTTTTTGTGGAATCGGGTGGAAAGGGAACTAGATAGGCTTGTTTTTATGTTTCATATCGGTTTCATGAGCAGGTGGAATATATGAACACGTCTAAACACAAGTGTCGAATATAGTTGAGGCAACTCTTTCATCCAATTGCACGAAACTTATTTTGTTAGAATGGTCAGAAGTTAATTACGGATTACACAGCTATGAATTACGATTCGACCAACCAAGGTAAAACCAGAGTGGATGGCAGAAATCTTATTCAAGAATTTGTTAATTATCTTGTCTAGCCAACAAGTGTGACATTTATAGTGGATCTGATAGTTTAATCTAATGAAGTCTGATATATCTAGAGCGTAAATTATTCACCATTGATTCTGTTTGAAATCCGAAAGGGCATGTCTTCTACAAAAACATGTAAATTCACATGTGCAGAATATTCTGACATCGTGAAAGCTAATACATATCAGACGTGCACTATTTATATTGTCCGGACTATTGTCCACAGCATTATTGCTATTAATACGACGTTTCGGTCGTTGCACACTCCGGCCTTCTTCAGGTGCTAAGAATTTCGAAACAACGCCTTTATTCAGATTACTTTGGTATATTAAGAAGAAAGTCGAATTTTTCAACGGAAGAAATTTAGTAATAATGGCAAAAAAAAAAAAAAAAAAGATAAAAGAGATGAGGACAATAGTTCAAACAATGTAAATAGTATAAATATTACCTAATCTCTGAAGTATAGACTTATATCAGATGTGGTTTAAAAGTTTAAAATTGTCTTTTGGGGACTATCACAAAAATCATGCTCAAACGACTTAGTCAGTTAGGTACCATACGTGATACACGCTAGGGCGATCATGTCTCGAAAGTGACATGACTGACTGCGCAGTAGATTATCCCGCAGTAGATTGCCATTGCTTTTTGCAATAGACTGGTTGCCAGCCAAGGCTATAGAACCCAATCTGTCCTGTTATTTAACCTATAAGAGGCACTTTAATTCCTTTCCCAGGGGTATTTGCGCGTAAGTGAGTACAGGGAATTCAACTTGTGTTATAACTCGACTCCACGTTTTCTCGTTTCAAGCCGCTATCTACTGCACCACAACGCACATCAAGACAACTAGCCACTCATAATAAAGGCCTTTGTAAAGATACAACTGAAATGGATACAGGGAAAGACACCCGAGTTATAGCGGACAAATATAACCTGCTATATTATACAATCAACAAACATAGCATGCAATTTGAGAAGAATTGCAAACATATAATTTGGATTCTTGAAACGCTTTTCACTTGAGAAATGAACGCAACGTTAAACAAGCTGCAGTATATTTTTTGTAATACCTAAGAATACCAATTTAAAATCCATTTTTATCGCATTGTGGCGAAAATGGGGTTTGCATGTCAACAGTAAACCAAAAAATAGATGTTATTTCAAAATGTGAAAGCTATCTCAACACGAAATCTAAGATTCCACTTTTATTTTTGATTCGTGGAAAATTAAAGGTGTGTTATTGGAAATATCAGATACAAATCCTTTATAATCCATCAAATTACTAAAATACACAAAATAAATTGCATGCGCGTAAAAAAAAATGATTCAAAGGGCAAAAAGCGCTCTTTTTTTGCAAGTCAGTGTGAAAAGCATATTATGGATCCTGATTGGTCATCAAATTGCAAAATTCAAACATATCAGAGAAACGGTTTTTCCACAGCTAAAGAAAAAATCCTCGCCGGAGCCACCCCACGTAACTGGATTCAATATTTAAGGATGGTTTCTAACCGGTCACAACAATCAGTCAGG
Source organism: Ascarosepion bandense (assembly GCA_037127315.1). Classification (NCBI taxonomy): domain Eukaryota; kingdom Metazoa; phylum Mollusca; class Cephalopoda; order Sepiida; family Sepiidae; genus Ascarosepion; species Ascarosepion bandense. Next base: position 3,978,383 of record JBBBDQ010000303.1, on the reverse strand, counting down.
GAAAGCGGTTAGCTGACACCTTGCCACGATGTCAGGAAGAAACGTCAAATTGACTCGCCTTTTCATCTTTTTCACTTCACACCCACCTGGTCACGTCACATATCCATTCTACCTCTTTTCTCTCCACGCCGCTAAAGAGTACAGCGCACATCCAAATGAACACACGTGTTAAAGACCACTCATTTCTTTGTTTTACCTTCTCTCTCTATCTCTCTCTTTCTCAACTTGTTGCGACCTACTAAAATGAGGAAAGAACAAAGCTTTTACTATCCGCTGCTATGGAAACATAAGCTCTACACTTCTGCGGACATTTCTAATACACACAATACTACTCCGAACAGTTTCGACTAAAAATAGCATGCATTTTCTCAATGAACATCATTCTTTCAATTCACAAATTTCACTTATGTTTTCCTTCTTAAACAGTTGTCATTCTGTAAATAAATCATTGCTTAAATATAGACACGAAATATTTTATCCTTTCACATTTCACATTTCAACCTTCTGATGTTTAAATTGTGGGGACTTCGGACGTGTTTGGCATAAGGTCAATTAATTAAGCAGGACCGAGGCCCCTACAGATGAATCACTGCTGCAGCTATATTAACCAGTAACATGACCATGTAAACGAAACATTGCTTGAAATCATTGGTAAATGGTAAAGAACGTATATCTCTATAGCGCCGATGCAAAACAAATCTAAAGAAAAACCTGTTGTGGATTCCGGGTGAGGAACCGCACAAAATAATAAATAACAAAAACAGATATGGAGATAGGAAATTTAAGTTTTATTGAACGTAATATACAAACAGAAACGCGGGTTAGTCCATTTAGGAATACTATTAGGATATATATATATATATATATATATAGAGTCTTGAAGTGAAATAGTATGTCCGGGTAACTGATTCTAGATCCAACCAACTCCAACTAACTCTGCACCAAATTATTATTTAGCTGTCCATCCTAGTAAGGGCAACATATGACACATGATCAGTTTATATCTGGGCTTTCCGGGCTATATGGCCCGGCCAAAAAATGTCTGTCTATTTTTGCCCAGTCGTGCTTCTACCCTTCGGCGGAACCACGACTGGGTTATTGCTCTCTGCTCGGAAGCAGAGAGCGCCTTCTACCCAAAGGCAGAGGGCTGACGGGTTGGCAGTTTCCTGGTTGATGCTTCCGACTGGTACTTAGGAGCCCGAACTCTTGCGTAGCGTATTGAGAGGCTGCTCTGATCAACAGTTGAATAATATCGGGGTTCCTGTAGTGCCATTTCGCGCATGGACGGGCGTCTCTGCATAAATTTCCGATGGGCAACCCCGAGGCCACGTTATGCTGCAGGCGGCGCCATTCACCATCCTTCACCTGCTGCAATTAACGACCATCTGACCCTACTCTAGACCTCTCTCTATCCACAACTATAACCAGCATGAAATTAAACAAACAAAATAGCAAGCCTAAACCAGATAGTCATAAATCGCCCAAACCTATCTGTGTTTCCTTCACAAATATACGAGGTATTCACAGTAACTTTAATAGTGTAGAATCATTCCTTCTAACTAACTCACCCGATATCTTAGCTATATGTGAGACTAACCTTGACTCTTCTATCTCCTCTTCGGAGCTGTTCGTACCTGGCTACCTTCCCCTCTTCAGGAAGGACTCCAATGTCCATATGCATGGGCTTGGTGTATATGTCAGCGAACAACTCCCCCTAACCAGGGTCACATCTCTTGAATCCCTTGATCATTCCTTCATGTGCTTCCGCCTCTCACTTCTAAGCTCGGTTAGCTATCTCTTCTTCTTCTACCGCTCCCCCTCCTCCTCTGACTGTACGGTACTTGATTGCACCATGTACTTTTCAGTAACCCAAGCTCTAACGCAAGTGGTGGATTTCCCCACGCGTTTGTCTAAAAACCCTAACGGAAGGGACTTATTACTCGACCTTTGCTTTACCTCCATCCCAGACTCCTGCACTACCAGGCAACTCTGCCCTCTCAGAAACTCTGACCACGCCGTAGTCTCCGTCAACATCTCAATCCGCACTAACTCTACCCAAGAAAACCAAACCAGCAGAATATCATACTGCTACCAAAGAGCAGACTGGGACTCGTTCAGAGACTTCCTCTGCGACGTCCCCTGGAACAACGTCTTCGATCTTCCTGTTGAAGACTGTGTCTCCGAAGTCTCCTCTTGGGTTAAGGCTGGCATCGATGCTTTTATCCCGGCCAGGAAATTCCAACTAAAACCAAATTCGTCCCCCTGGTTCTCACCCGCTTGCTCGGCCGCCATTGCCCACCGGAACCATTTCTTCCGGCTCTATCGAAGCTGCTCGTCGAACCAAAACAGCACGGAACAAGTGTAAAAAAGTACTGAACGAAGCTAAGAGGGCGTTTGCTACCAGAATTAGGCAACGCATAGCATCCTCTAAGTTTGGTTCCAAAGATTAATGGCGTCTCTGCAAAAGCATGCTCAACAGGAACAAGACTTCAATACCCCCACTAATCAATGAGTTTGAAGTTCTTACCTACCCAGCGGACAAGGCTGAATGCTTTGCCCGTAGATTCTCAACCAATTCGACACAGGACTCGTTAGGAATACCTACACCAGACTTCCCAGCCAGAACTAAGGCTCAACTAAATAACGTCCACATTACACCCTCGCTGGTCGCCAAGATAATTGCACAACTTGACCCACACAAAGCGAGCGGCGGTGACGGAATCCCAGTCATAGTACTGAAGAAATGTGCCCCAGATCTCTCCTCTGTCCTCTCTAAACTCTATAACCTCTGCCTATCTGCTTCCTGCTTTCCTGCCTGTTGAAGTCCTCCTGCGTAGTTCCTATATTTAAGAATTCTGGCGAACCCTCAGACCCCGCCAATTACCGTCCTATTAGTATCCTTCCGATCTTTGGCAAAGTTTTCGAAGCCATTATCAACGCCAAGGTGATTCGGCATCTCACGGCCAACAGGCTTCTCTCTGACAAACAGTACGGGTTTCGCTTCACAAGGTCTACTGCTGATATGCTAACGACCATTACCGAGTACATATACCGGGCACTTGACAAGAATGTTGAAGCCCGAACCGTTGCCTTGGATATCTCCAAAGCGTTCGACAGGGTCTGGCATGCTGGCCTCTTGTGCAAACTGCGGAGCTACGGGATAACTGGACATCTGTTTGACCTCATCTAGTCTTTCCTCTCTAACCGCACATTGAAGGTGGTATTAAATGGGCATGCCTCCCAAAACTACCATACGAACGCGGGCGTTCCTCTAGCTTCTATCCTAAGTCCCACGCTCTTTCTGATGTACATTAATGATCTCCCCGACGCCATCAGATCCCAAGTTGGCATGTATGCCGATGACACAGCAATCTACTCTCGCATCGATCAAAAACCAGGTGTGGACGACAAAGTGAACCTCGCTGCCGTACTTGAAAGGGACCTCCAATCCGTAGTGGCCTGGGGTAGGAAATGGCTGGTAAATTTCAATGCCTCTAAAACGAAGCTGTTATCAACTAACCACCATTGACAATCACATCTACCTCCCATTAGCATGGGACAGGCTAGCCTCCCAGAGAGTAAAATACTACGCCTCCTTGGCCTTACACTTTCGGCGGACCTCAAATGGAATGACTATATCGAATCCATTGCCAAATCTGCTGCTATGAAAGTCGACTCCCTGTTCAGGGCCCGGAAATTTTTCCCACCTGAATCTATTCTGCACATATACAAATCTACCATCCGCCCGTGTATTGAATATTGCTGCCATATCGGTCGGGTGCCCCTGCTGCTCTCCTTGGGCTTCTTGACAAAATACAAAGGAGGATCTGTAACGTGGTTGATACTGACTTGGTAGACCGGCTGCAACCACTCTCTCACCGGAATGAGGTGGCTTCCCTGTGCCTCTTCTACAAGTACTTTCATGGCTTCTGCTCCGATGAGCTTAGATCACTTGAGCCGCCTAAGCACGAATTTACACGAGATACTAGATTAGCAAATATGTCCCACCCTTTTACAGTTAAACAAATAAGATGTAACAGTAAATTCTACTCCAACAGCTTCTTTTCTCGCGCTTCCCGCCTGTGGAACTCCCTTCCACAAGTCTGCTTTCCCGACAGCTACAATCTCCAGGTGTTTAAATGTAGGGTCAGTAGATACCTCCTATCACACTAACTCCCAATTATTCTCAGAACACTCTCATCTACCCAACCCTCATTCTTGGTATCCTTACCCGCCTATCACCCATCCTCTGACATTTCCTATATTTAATCATCCTTTCTCCACTCTATGTTGCCCCTGCGCAGTAGTGGCAGTGACATGCCTTGCTCGGGGTGAAACGCTTATAAAAAAAAATAACTGGTAGAACATCCAGAAACAAAGGTAAAAGTGTAAACAGTCTTTCAAAACCTTTCTTTTTGGGAAAAAAAAAAACAGATCTAAACATGAATTTCTTTTCGTTGAGCTTCCTTTAAAAATATTGGCATTTAAAATTTTTATAAATATTATTTAAATTATTTCAAATTATTTCTCGATAAAAGCACACTCAACTGCTTAATATTATCAATACATACTATATAGGGATTACTAATCCTCCGTTCTGAAAGTGAGTGCCATATTGGAACTGTAAAATTTTCATAAATATTTTTGATAATAACGTAATATTTGGATGCTTTTGTATAATAATCATAGTGCTAATTGGATGTCTAGTCTAAAAGACAATCTTTTGTGAATTGTTTATAATTATTTTAAAGCTTTCACAGAACAAAAGTTCTACCAGTTAATGTATAGGAAGTATGGCAATGATTTTCAAGAATATTTCATTTGTTTGAGAAGTTAATTACACGTAAGAGAAAAACAACCGCGTTCAGATTGTTAGCAAAAAATCATGAAGTCTAATTGGAAGATTTTAGTGATAGACAGCTACGACGCCGCTTCGCCTTGTAACGAACTGAAAATAAGTCCTAGACATCTCAGTCATTAATGAAACTCTGACGCGTTAGCTATTCATCTTTAAGCAATAAATTAATCGTATGCTTCATAATATGTTTAGACTTTTTCTTCTAAAATGAAAAGTAGACGGGTATTAAATTAAGAGACTACTACTTAAAAATCCAGCACAAACAGAATATTCTACGAATTCTAATAAAAATTTCTAAATAAGTATTATATGAGAGAGAATAATGTGCGTTGTGGTTCAGTGGATATCGACTCGGAACGAAAAATCGTGGAGCTGATTTCGAATTCCAGTTTAATTCATTCTATTCACTTACACGCAAATAATCCTTCTCTTCCTTCCAGTTATGGGTTAAATAATAGGAGAGATTGGGTTCTATATCCTTGGCTGGCAACCAGTCTACTGCAGAAAGAAATGGCATCATACAGAGGGATAAACTTCTGTCTAGTCAGTCATGTCTCTTTCGAGACAAGTTCGCTCAAAGCGTGTATCACATGTGGCAATTAATTGATTATCTGGCAAATATTATAACATTAGTATAGAAGAAAAGGGAATTATATATAGTAGGGGTTTACAACCTTTTGTTAACTCCGTGCCAGGTTTTAAATCATTCAGTGTCTCAATAGTATACGTATTTTTATACAAGTAAAGGTCAATATACCTATATTACAATTTATTTGATATAGTTAATTATGCAATAATATACAAACCACATTAGATGGAATAAGCAGTTTAAATTTTTTTAAAGTTTGTATGATAAATGGAAGCCTTGCCCTGGCATGATTTTAACCAATTTATCAATATCGGCAAAATACTTTTTTTTTATTTTAGTGTTACATAATTTTCTAAATGTTCAGGTATTAGGCAACTTTATTTTGGACATAACGTTGCTTTCATCTGAGAGAAAATTTGCTTTCAGGAATAAGTTGAACCAAAGCCGAAAGAAGAGCAAAAGCATATTTCTTTAAACAGATAAAAGATCTCGGCTTGGGTGTTCACGATTGAGAATACCAGCAGTTAGTTAAATGCCATAAGTTTTAAAGGCTTGGGCGATCATGTCTCGAAAGAGACATGACTGACTGGGCAGAAGATTATCCCGCAGTAAATTGCCATTACTTTCTGCTGTACACTAATTATTCGCCAAGGTTATAGAACCCTTAAATAACAGGACAGATTGGATTCTATAGCCTTGGCTGACATACAGTCTACCGCATAAAACAATGGCCACCCACTGCGGGATAACCTTCTGCCCAGTCAGTCATGTCACTTTCGAGACATAATCGCCCAAAGCGTGTATCAATATAGCATTCAACTGACTGATTTAAGCCATAACTGTAGAGAAGAGAGTGATTAATACCTTTTCAAATGGTATTTGCGCGTAAGTGAATGTAAGGAATTCAACTGGAATTTGAACCTGTCTTTCCGATTTCTCGTTCCGAGTCGATATCCACTGCACTACAACGCACATCCGAGAACAGTAGCAGACTTTCCTAAATTATAGTCTACCAGTGACTTTTTTAGGTCAACAAATCGTACCATTAGAAACTGCTTGGCGTGCAGTAGGTCTCCGTCCCCTGCTATGTAGAACATAATTATTCATTCTGTTAAGCATATTTCTGGGGCAGAGTAATAGATGCCAGGAAAGTTAAAACATCGATATTGACTTCAAAGCCCGGCCATGTCCATCATAAATATTTATGTTAGTAATATTTCGTTTCAGATTTCGTTATCGCTTTTTTCTAACTGAAATTTATTACATTCCGTCCTGTTAACAATGATATAAAAAAAAAGTTCATTCTTTATACATTTTATTTTCAAAATATTTTCACATTAAATATTTCTCTGAGACGTTGTTTACACGATAATTCTCACATGATATATCGATTCGCTGTAAATTTCATCCTGCTTCATTATATTATATATTATATAAATTATTAAGCATAGCTTGTTTTCAAAAATATATTTTACAGATCAAAGTTAAAATAGCGCTTCTTTGATTAAGATTCACTAGTAGTTGAAGAGGACATATTATATGTTACAATTACTTTGCATCCTGGTTACATTTTATAGTACTATTAACAAAAAATTAACATTCCACATGCTAAAAAGCACATTTAAATCATATCACCCCAAGCAAGGCGATAACGCCTCTGATGCGCAGGGGGCTACGTAAGAGTAAAAAGACTGGAAAAGAGAAAGCCAGAAACCACATCCTAAACAGGAAACAAGGGATGATCCTCTTCACCTGTTCAATAGACGTGGGTGGAGTGTGAACCGGGCGATAGTTTAGTCTATCTACTCCAATTGAGTCTATCTACTCCAATTAGTCTATCTACTCCAATTTCTTCCAAAAAATAGTGATTATAATGTGATATTTTAAAAATGTTAACAATGATATAATAAAATAAACATTTTGATCATGGCTCGTGAATGATAAAATTACAGATAACACGTAATTTATACATATATATATATATATATATATATATATATATATAGAGCCTGTTCAGTACTTAGATGGGTGCTATGAACGTAAGGACCAAGAATGGTTCACCCGTCCTCCAGGTGTAACGAGTGAGATGATGATATATATATAAGTTACCACTTCCGCGATTCATGCATTACTTCCCAGCAATAAACTGAGTTCTTTCAGTGAATGGCGTGTGTATGCACCGCTTATATATAACACGCTAAATTTACCCTTCTCTGATTCCAAACACCTATTTCATAGCGGTTAGCTACTCCGAGTAATACCAAATCAGTGATACAGAGAAACAGGCCTGTAAGTGTATGATATATATATATATATATATATATATAATAATGGATTTTCCCGTCGCGTTCAACGTATGACGGTCCAACCTTTTTCCAGCAAGACAACCACACAGAGATTTGTTTATAGTGGTGAAGGCATTGTGTAGTACCATCCACACTTCTTGGAACTGCTGATAACAAACAATTGGTGCAGATGACTGCCACGAACAGCAGACCTCAATTATTTAACCCATAATTGGAGGGAACGAACGGATTAATACCTTTCCCAAGGGTACCAGTGCGCAAGTGAATGCAGCGTGCTCGACTGAAATTGGAACTCGGCTCACCGATTTCCCCCTCCAAGCCGACATCCACCGCACATCCGTGAATGCTAACAGCACCTGGTATTCCCAAGTGGTCACCCACCTAAGTACTGACCAGGCTCAACGTTGCTTAACTTCGGTGATCGAGCGGGAACCGGTGTATCCAACGTGACATTATATATATATATATATATATATATATATATATATATATATATATATATATATATATATATATATATATATATATATATATATATATATATATATATATATATATATATATATATATATATATATATATATATATATATATATATATATTCCATTTGTAAACGAAGTATTACGTGACCCAGTTTTCTAACAAGACTTGTGCCTTCAGGTGATTTGCAATATTTTTACCGTTAGGGAGATTCAAACAAAGGACGTCTGCGTTTGTATCTCCCTTTCTGACAACATTCTAAGCATAAACATCGCGTTCCCTGTTCCAGTGGCCAAGATTAAACCGCACTATTCTACTGCTATTTCTGATCTAATTCTGCGCACTATTCATCAGATTTCGGATAATTAGTTTCGTTACGTTACTCATTAAGCTGATTTTTCGGTGGAGTTCGCATTTGTTTATACATGGCTTCTTATGCAATAGTATGAAAATTGATCTGCTTAGGTCTTCGTTGATATTGCCTTTTATTTATATATTTAATTTATGTTTTCTGCGATGTTGATTACTCCGAAATTGTCTAAGGCTCTCAATATCTCTATTACAATGCTGTTTGGTTCTGCTGCTTTGCTTCGATTCACTTTGGCCAGTGCAGCTTTGATTTCGGATTTTAATATAACTGACACGTCAGAGTTTCTGTGTATTGTTGGCTTCTTTATCTTGGGGTGCAAGAAATCTTTTATATATTCTTTCCGCCGTTGAAGTATTTGTTCTTTATCTAATATGAGCGTTCCATTCTTGGATTTATACATCCTGTTCAGGAAAATATATTTTGTCCTCACCTTTTTGGCAGGTTTCCTTAGTTTAAATCTCTGTTTCTGCACATTAATTATTTAGCCATTCCTCTTAAGCTTGTTTGCATTTTCTCCTTATTTTCTTTCTATAGATTACTGTATTCTGTTCCATATACTGGAATTGTTTTCTGTCTCTTTTGCATCACCTCGAGTATCTTATCTATGATCAACTAATTTTCCTTCTACGCCTGTTTTTCTATGGGATGATGTTGTTTACCGATGTCACTAACGTTTCCATTAGTGAATCCCATTTTGATTTTCACTTTCCAATTAGTATCTCGTATATTTCTTTCACACTGTCCGTGCATTTTTCCTGTAGCTTGAGGTCATCCACAAGATTATTGTATTGCAGTCTGGGAGATGCGCCAAGCTTCTTCAGTCTCCGAAGTTTCATCATTAGTTTACACAGTGATCCTATAATTTCTCTCGAGTACAATTTTTACTTCCTCTTTTCCCCGTCGATATATATGTTTATACAAATGATGATAAACATTATTTACATTGATCAAAGTTATTGCCATATTCCCGACGTTTCTTCCGGTGATGGAAATTTGGATCACTGGGGTACATATCATTCTCGTGCCAACGCTTTTATCCCCTGATCCACCAGTGTATGAATTTTGGGGACTTATAAACCTAATATCTCAGTACACATTTTTACTAGATCTCATATTGCAATCTTCGAAGCTAATGATTTTCTATGGCACTGTATATTACTGGTTTGCATATGGTATTAATTTATATGCTTGGCCGGCTTAGGAAATTTTTGTGGGCTAACATATGTGCTGATTTCTTAATTTTCCTTCAATAATTTATATACAAAAACAAATATATATGTATATTTATATAGAGAGTAAGCGTTGGTTAGTTCCAATGGCTTGATCCAGAGTTGTGAGTTCAATACTAGGCTACAGCAGTGGTAAACAAATAGCTTACAGAGTCAAGTTAAAGAACGATAACTATGTGACATGGCGTACGTATCGATAATAATATCGATATAAATATTATCAATATAAAGAATTCTGTTCAAATTCCAATAACCTGAAGAAGGTCAGAGCGTACAACGGCCGAAACGTCTTGAATATAACAAGAAAAATAAGGAAAAGAGTCCATACAATGTAACTAATATAAATACTACTTAGATTTATGGACAAATATGATAAACATTGTTAATGGTTTATCTGTCTATAATTAAATATATAGATAAGGATAAAAACAAAAAGGATGAGGAAGAAGGAGATAAAAGGAGGAGAGGTGGATAGAATGAGAGAGAAATTAGTGTGAGAAAGGAGAACAATCTAATCAGAGTAGGAGAGTGAAAGTTTTTAAGAGAAAAAAACGAAAGAGTAAGAAAACGTACTGGGAGAGATATAAAAAAAGAACCCGTGACTGAGAGACAAAAGTTAGACATGGAGTAAGTTAACATTTCTGAGAGAACAAAAATATCGAGCAAATATAAAAATGTCCAACGGAGAAAAATCATGAAATAAAACCATTATGATTTACTTATTGTTATTAACAGGGAGAAAAGCATCAGACATTATTTGAAAACATTTTAAAAAGAAAACAGAAACCCAATACTCAACATTGAACAAGGGATAAACTTTTACTCTTGTTCAAAAGACGGAGGAGTAGTGTGAACCGGATGATAGGCAAATATATTGTTCTATTGAGGAGAAAAAATATAAAATTAAAAAGAAACATGAAATAATGAAATAATTAATAGAATTTCAGATTTCAGGTAGAGACGTTAGAATTTATAAACTTTAGAAGAAAACGAAAACCTAAACACGAAAAAAAAAAGAAGAAAATGGGAGGTTTGTGAATCTTCTTTTTGAGTTTGTAGAATACTCTGACATCGCTTTACTAATTTATATTTACGAGTCGACTCGGCGTTTCTGGAGTCATAAAATGAAGCAGGATTTAAGAAAGAGGAAAAGGCGAAAGTAACCAGAAAAACAATAAATTAACAAAGGTTACATAGGGTTGAGAACATGCATAAAAGTAAGGAAAGAAAAGTTCTTTCCCTTTGTCTGGACAGAAACGTAAAATTTTCGGTAGAAAGTTATTTTATGTAAAGCCCAGTTTGAAGGAAAGTTAATGTGCATAGTGTTAATGTCTGTTTCCAATTGGAGTTTTTTTTAGTGTGGTGTGTGAATGCTGGTGAGAAATAAAAATTTGCGCCACTAATTGCTACCTGCAATTAGTGCGCGTGTGTTTGTGTGAGTTAGGGAAACATGTCTGCTCTTGCCCGGGACAAAATCCTAAATAGCGTACCACGTGACGTTCCCCGCTTTTATTGGCATGCGTTTACGCGGGAACAAAGTTATCACGTGAACGCTGAATGACCATGTGTGTGTGTGTGTGTGTGTGTGTGTGTGTGTGTGTGAATGTATCAAACCCTACAAGTTAAATGAACTATCCACTGTAGTTTTTGGTAGTATTCGATTAATCTGGTGTCTGTTGTTTTTTTGGTTATGATGAAGGATATTTGCCCAAACTCTCATGTTTCACTTGCTCAAAGACATTTTTCACCATTAATCTTACAAAGCAGTTGTATACAACTGACAGTTTCTAGATATTTCTAAAATACTTTGGCACCATGCATTTTATCTATATGAGAGTATTGATCTGACGAGGCTATTTAAAAACAGGACTAGGCTCTTCAGGCTGATGTTTTGATTTTTCTAACCATTTTCCAGTGCTGGGCAAAACTACCTCTAGCGCCGCCGATTCTATGACCAATTACTTTTTCTCCTATACTTATTTTGTTACTAGCAGTATAGCCCTGCGTTGCTTGGGTGTAATGAAAGCTTTAAAACTAATCCATGATCCTGGAGCTCAAATTCTTTGGACGTTGGCATGAAAGACTAAAAAGCAATAGTTTTTTTCCAGTTGAAGCGAAACCATAGACTGAAAGAAAAATGAATGGATGTAAGTCAAATTTTGATTTCCTGGTATCGATATCAAATAAGTTTTTTTCGTCGTGAACTGAATTTTGAAGACCAAATAAGTCCTCTGAGTAAATGGTATCATGGCTGAGACTAAATTATACCTACTTAGAGCCAAATCTGAAGCAAAAAAATAAAATAAAAGGGCTGAAAATAAAAACAGACATACAGGCAGATTAACATACACACACAAACACCCTACCTTATATATATATATATATATATATATATATATATATATATATATATATATTATCGATTTTTTGCACTATTTTAATAACTGCAACCTTGAAACTTCTGAATATCGTTTCTTATGTCTTTGTCTATGAGTGTATCAAATTTGATTAAAATCGGACCACTCCTTCTATAACTCGATTTTTTCGATTATCGATTTTCGATACTTGCCGGGGGTGCCTCGACACAAAACCTAGCTAAGTACACTCGCAGACGCTTATAGTACCACTGTGTAAATTTTCAAGAAAATCGGTTCAACCGTTTCGGAGTCTATAGGTAACGGACACACACACACATGCACACACATACAAAGTCCCATGTATTATATAAGTTTAGATAGCTGACCCATATATTGAATTATATGATGCGATTCTAAATCAGGTATTTTTATGAGGGACTCAGTTTAGTGTAGACTAGAGTTTCTAGCCTTGTATCTATAAAATGATTTTCTCGGTACTCAAAATCATGAAGAAAACAAATAGAAAACACTCCAATATATTTCCCAAAAAATCGTGTCACTTCACAAACAATGAAGTTCAAAGAATCAGTGAAGATTTACGTTCTCTTCAAACTTAAAACTTAAAGGGACTAGACGTTTAAATATATAAATTACGGAAGAAAAAATGTTTAATGATAAAAAGCACTATGTTGAGATAGCTGAAACGATTATGGCAAGTGAACACGTCTTGAAATACGAGGAATATAATTCTCGTTTCAAGAGCTTTCTTCAACCGATAGAGGACATCTTCCCTTAAAGAGACTGAGACAACATCACTTCTCTATTTCTGACATGTCACAAAAGTTAAGTGTCGAGCAAATAGAGTAATATCTGGAACTACCTGTATGTACGTGTGCTGGGCTTCATTGGAATACCTACTACTTTCTGCAGAAAGTACCATTATAGGATACAAAACCTATATAATCCATCGACCAACTAAAACACACAAAATAAATTGCACACCCAAAAAACCGGATTCAAACGACTACACTATTTGGCAAAAACACAAAGTATAATTGCACATCAGCAAAAAAGGATTCAAACTTCTTTGGAAAAACCCGACTAAGAAAAGTTCGCAAGTCAGTGTGAAAAGCTAATTCTGAATGCTAATTGGATTAAAGACAGCACATTTATAAATGACGTATTTTTACGCCTAGATGTGAAAAGGTCACTAGTGCCGACATCATGAAAAGTTTCACTATTTAAACCCCGTCACTCCACATCAAAAGACAGTCGACATGTAACGAAAGAAAAATTCAAGAAGCCGATCCGGACGCAGGGCATATCACGATTTCATTCGCCCTCTTCTTTCAACGTCCTTTTCTTCATTTTCAGAACACGCCGCTAAAGAGAACAACACCACGACGGAATGGACACGTATTAAGTACCCATTTTTTATTTGTTTTGACTTCTCTTTCTCTCAACCTGTCGCGACCTACTAAAAAGAGGAAGGAACAAAGCCTTTACATTCTGCTACTACACAACCATGAACTTTAAACTTCTGTGGACATTTCAAATACTTACATTACTACTACGAACAATTTTAACTACAAAACTGCATGCATTTTCTCAATGAATATTTACCTTTTCGAAAATATATTATAGTGCTCAGTTAACGAATTTCACTTACATTTTTGTTCTTACACTTTTTCATTCTGTGAATAAATCTTTGCTTTAATATACACACGAGATATTTTATTCTTTCACATTTCAACATTCGACCTTCAGCCTTCCGATATTTAAATCTTGGTAACTTCGGACGTGTCTGGTACAATGCCAATTGACCAAGCATTACGGAGCACCCTACACCCGGATGTAACATTTAGGTGATCACTTACAACTGTGAAAAAAGGGGCGTATACAGAATGCATGCTATGAAGGTAGAGCTAGCTCTAAAATTATATTGCAAAGTAAACAACATATCAAGTACAAGATATATAAAACTTCAGTTAATTTTTTACTTGCACAAATGTTTCATTGGTTTTATTTTATTTTTATTTTTTATTTTAACAATAATTAAAACAATTTTTTTATTTTACAATAATTAAAACAAGGGAACTGCGTGAATTAAAGTTTTGAACGTAAGAGAAAATTTCGTTGGTTCTTTCAGATATTTTATTTCATATTTGCTGTTTTTTCTACCGAAATAATTAGTGTTTCAGATATTTTTCTCCTCCCCGCCATTATCGTCAACGAGAAGACATTCTTATTTTTTCTTCAACTGAACCGTGAAGACAGCGACCGACATAATATTTATAACTGATGATTTATCTTGTAATGGAAATATTTCAGAATACAATCTCTGCATTTATGTGAATTTTAATGAAATTTTATCGAACTTTAATTTAGTAAAGCTCTAGAGAATGCAATTCGACCATCATTTTTTTCATAGTAGTGTTGTTTGAAGGGGAGACTACTATGGTTGTCTTCACCACAGGAAACGGAGGAATCATTTTAGTCCATTGTACGCCATATACGAACAATGTAATAAAAGTTTAAGCAAGTAATATAAAGACAGTTTTTTACACAGTTATAGTCTGTTGATTCATCGTCATACAAACATTTAGTGCCGTGCAACATACTGTTCATAATAACTTCGATCTAAGATCGCAGTAACATTTGCTTCTCTGTACATTTTAAAGAAATCTTTACAAAATGTCTGCAAATTCGATTTTGCAAAGTAATTTTGTTAAACGTTTCTTTGTTTTTAGTTTATATGAAAATAGCAGATATAATCACTTTTTTTTTGTTTTTAACAGGTTTTTCCTAGGTTGTTATATTTTTATCTTTAAAACACCGCTGATTTTGACTTGTAAAATATTTTCAGAAATCGGTTAATAGGAATAAAATAAAAACTAGTTGAAGTAAAGAGTAATAAACGTGTCTGGTTTTAGATGAAGCTATACCAACGATTATTTGACTGTTTTTTCATAGCTAATGCCTAGTGGCTTTTTATCGAAACTTTCTCGATCTGTCAGTCTACCGCCGTGAACGAACAGAGCGAATCAGGAATAATAAAACCGCCACAGTGGGAATCAAGCTCACATCGATTTGCATTGGAGAAGACTCTGCTCAAACGTCGTCATTTCATACAGTCTGAGGTACGATTGATTGAATTACGAGCAAAAGTTCAAATCTAATTTTGAAAACTCAATCACTTTTATTCTTCGATCACTTCCGGCGCCATACTTCTTATTGTTCTTACGCTTGTAGTCTCACTAGCAATGGTATTATTAAATATAATTAACAAAGAATATGCTTTCTAATAATACGTATATGTTTCTATTTCAGATCTACACTTTTCACACTACTGCAGATAGACTGATGGATTATCACTGCATTAAAAAAACAAATAATAATAATATTAATAATACAATTAGTCAAAAAACATGAAACCAGAAAGACAAAAATATTCAACAATGAAAGAAGGCAGTAAATACAAACAAGATTTACATTTAGTAGATTCTGTAGAAAAGCAAAACAGAAGCCAAGAACCAACTATTGCGGCAAAATATATGAAAAAGAAAGCCAAGGATAAAGCTCATGAACAGATGAAACAACGCTGGCAAGACAATCCTCTGCATGGCCAATATCCAGAATGTGCTAATAAATCCAATGTTGATAAAGTTAATACTCATCGATAGTTAGGAGCATCTGGATTATAGTCTGAGATTGAAGGCTTTAATCTTGCAGCGCAAGACCAAAATGTTTTTCCCTAGAAAATTTCAGGCAAATATTATACATAATAATGTGGATTCAAAATGCAGGTTCAGTGATACATACCAAGAAACAATAAACCATCTAATCTCAGGATGTTCTGTACTTGTCCCAAATGAATATAAAAATCATCACGATAGAGTGTGGCAATATTTACATTGGACAATGTGCAAACACTATGGAAAATATGTAAACAAACACCGGTGTGAACATCACCCAGCACCGGTTACAGAAATAGAATATATCACCATTCTCTGGGATTACACCATCTACACAGACAGAAAAATTGAAGCAAATAGGCCGGATATTATTGTTAAAAACCAGAAAGAAAAAACTTGCCTTTTAATTGATATGGCTTGTCCAGCGGATTGTAACATATCAATTGGAAATTGAAAACAAGAATCGTGCCACTAAGAGTAAGTGCACTTGGAATGATAAAACATGGAACAAAACAACACATTGAAAGAATCGATGGAAACCCCAGCGTAATAGATATCCAAAAATTGTCTTGTTAAGTACAGTCCACACACTAAAGAGAACTTTGTCTATGGATATTAGGGAGATATGAAAAAACATGAAATGGAGCCATAACAACACACCATAATCTGCCTTAGGTGTGGTTGCAGATTTGATAGGTAGTGCGACTATAGAAAAATCAAAATATGATGAAAAATGACAACATAATAATAATAATAATAATAATAATAATAATAATAATAATAATAATAATAATTTTAATAATAATAATAATAATTTTTAATAATTTTTCAGACTGATACAAAGAGATTTTACAGGGAAATAGGTAAAAAAAGAATTGAAGTGACAGTACCCCCCCAGAATAGAAGAAGTCACACAGTTCTGGGAAAAGATATGGGCTTGCCCTAAAGAACTTAACAAGGAAGTACTTTGGATTACGCAAGAGATAGAACGAACGAAAAATAAACCCGAACAGACATGGTCTGGAATTACAGAAGATGATGTTAAATTTGCACTAAAAAAAGCACACAATTGGAAATTCCCAGGAATAGATAAAATTCCTAACTTTTGGCTATATTATTTAAATGCAGCACATAAAAAACTAGCCAAAGAACTTCAAGAAATGGTTGACGATCCCATTAAAATTCCTGCATGGATGACCAAAGGAATTACATTTCTTCTACCCAAGAATGGTGACACAAACAACCCGAAAAACTACAGACCAATTACATGTCTTCCGACAACATATAAACTATTAACATCTATTTTAACAAAACAGACATATTTATTCTTAGAAAGAAATGACATGATACCGCTTGAACAAAAAGGGTGCAAACGTGGCTGTTATGGTTGTAAAGACCAATTGCTGATTAACAAAATGATCCTGGAAAACTGCTACAGTACAAAGAAAAATCTTAGTACTGTCTGAATAGACTAGCGAAAGGCATTCGATAGTGTGCCACATGACTGGATTTTAAAGACTTTAAATATATACAAGATATCGCCCGTCATCATCAATTTCATCAAACAGTGCATGTCTATATGGAAAACAACCGTTTACCCCAATCATATAAATGGAACCTATAAGTCTGATGAAATAAACATCAAAAGAGGTATATTTCAAGGTGATTCTTTATCTCCCTTACTATTCTGCATATCATTAATAGCACTAACCAGTCAACTTAATAAGACAGAATGTGGTTATAAAATAGGACAAAAGAAAATAAGCCATCTATTTTACATGGATGACTTGAAGTTATATGCTAAGAATGATAATGAGCTGGAAGGTCTTCTGAAAACTGTAAAATGCTTCAGCGAAGACATTGGAATGAAATTTAATTTGAATAAATGTGCTAAAGCTACAGTTTTACGTGGATCAATACAAAAAACATCCTCAATTAGCCTAGACCCTGCTGTAACAATAAAAGAATTGAAACCAGAAGAAGCTTATAAATACCTAGGTGCAAATGAGAGTGAAAACATTCACCATAAAAAAATGAAAGAAATAGTGCGTAAAGAGTACTATAGAAGGCTACGAATGATATTAAAAACTGAATTAAATTCACAGAACAGAGTTATGGCCATTAATAGCCTTGCAATCGCAGTTGTCCAATATAGCTTTAACATCTTAAACTGGACTCTAAACGACATCAGGCGAATGGATGCTAAAACAAGAAAGCTTCTTTCTAAGCATAAGATGCATCATCCAAAGGCTGATGTAGACCGTCTATACATACCCCGTAAAGAAGGTGGAAGGGGTCTTATTCAGCTGGAAATGTCATACAAGACAACAACTATTGGCTTACTAACATACATAGAAACAACAAAGGATTGGATGATACAATTAGTAAGGCAACATGAAGAAAGAAAAAAAAATATTCAATAATAAAAGAAGGCAGTAAATTCAAACAAGATTTACAGTTAGTAGATTCTGTAGAAAAGCAGAACGGAAGCCAAGAGCCGGCTATTGCGGCAAAGAATATGAAAATAAAAGCCAAAGATAAAGCTCTTGAACAGATGAAACAGCGCTGGCAAGACAAACCTCTGCATGGCCAATATCCAGTACGTGCCAATAAATCCAATGTTGACAAAGTTAATACTCATCGATGGTTACGTGCATCTGGATTAAAGTCTGAAACTGAAGGCTTTATTCTTGCAGCACAAGACCAAAGTCTTTTCACGAGAAACTTTCAGGCAAATATTATGCATAATAATATGGATCCAAAATGCAGGTTTTGTGATAAACACCAAGAAACAATAGACCACCTAATCTCAGGCTGTTCTGTGCTTGCCCCAAATGAATATAAAAATCGCCACGATAGAGTTGGGCAATATTTACATTGGGCAATATGCAAACATTATGGAAAAGCTGTAGGCAAACACTGGTATGAACATCACCCAGCACCGGTTACAGAAATAGAAGATGTAACCATTCTATGGGATTACACCATCTACACAGACAGAAAAATTGAAGCAAACAGGCCAGACATTATTATTAAAAACCAGAAGGAGAAAACTTGTCTATTAATTGATATGGCTTGTCCAGCGGATTGTAACATAGCAATCAAGGAATTTGAAAAACTGTCAAAATATAAAGACCTGGAAATTGAAATAGAAAAAATGTGGAAATTGAAAACAAGAGTTGTGCCAGTAATAGTAGGTGCACTTGGAATGATAAAAATTCGAACAAAACAACACATTGAAAGAATCCCTGGAAACCCCAGCTTAAGAGATATACAAAAAATTGTCTTATTAAGTACAGCCCACACACTAAGGAAAACTTTATCTATGTAATGCTGGAGATGATAGGGAAGATAGAAAAACATGAAATGGGGCCATAACAACACGCCACTACCTGCCTTAGGTCTCCCTGCAGACTTGGTTGGTAGTGAGACCAAAGCAGAAATCGAAATATGATGAAAAATGACATAATAATAATAATTTTGGAATTGTACAGTACACACAAACAAAACAATGAAAGCTATTCGACTAGACTTCGTGATCAGATATTGCGAAAAAAGAATGTGCTTTCTTACTGATATGGTAGATTCTGTAGATTGAAATGTTTCTTTACAGATCTTTAAAATAACTCTCAAAATAGAAAAATTTGAAGTGAAAATCTCAAAATGTGGCACACGAATGCATCAATAATTCCAGTTGTAGTTAGTTACCTCGGATTGAATGTAAAAAGTTTCAACAGACTCTTTGAATGAATATCTGCCAGCCCATTCCTTAAATAAATACGAAACATGGTACTCACAACTACTGCTTAGACATTATTAATGAAAAATGTGTGTGATCTTAGGTTTGTTTTTTCATTTAATAATTTTTATTAAAAAATAATCAGTGGAAATAATAGGAATCCATTTCTGACTTTATATTTCTGGCAGGAACCGGAAGGAAATTTGTGTAAAACAGAAGCCCAAAGAAAGTGTAGTGTGGTATAGAAATGAGATACTCGCATTCACACTCAGGTTAGCCAAATGCAGACGACAATTCTACTCCTGCAGCTTCTTCTCTCGCACTTCCCGCCTGTGGAACTCGCTCCCGTATTCTTGCTTTCCTGACGGCTACAACCTCCAGAAATTTAAATGCAAAGTTAATACTCATCTACTAACCACTGGACTCTAGCTCTCTCCCCACCCCTGTATAACCTTCCCTTTCTCTCCACCTATGTATCTGTTATCGCACCTGCTTTCTATTGTTCCTTTCTAACTAGTTTGTACTCCTCACTCTTTTCTAATTAATCTTTTTACATTTATGTAACCCTTGTACATCAGTGGCGTTTCCGCCTTGCTCGGGGTGAAATGATAAAAAAAATATTAGAGCGAACCACATGCACCAGGAAAATAATAGCAACGTAGAGTTCTACGAGATTGACGCATCACAACAATGGCGTCGTCGATAGGATATCTGACCACGCTCTTCTCTCCGGTGCATGTGGATACGTGGATTAGATAGTTTACAGTGCTGGCCGGGGTAAAAGAAAATGAGAAACAGATGAAATGCATAAGAACAAAAAGAGATTATGAATATGTTCGTCGCAAAAGTAGGAAGTGAACCAGTAAAAAAAGTTTCGACGATGACATAACCAAAAAACTTTTACGATCTAGCCTTCGAAGAAAACGTCGAAATAATAAAAGAAAGAGTATCAAACCTAGAAGAGGAAGATGAAACTATATCAAGTTCTTTATTAAAGCGGACACAAGAAAAACAAACATAAGAACGACGAATACCTTCCAGAACATTCAGAAGAAGTGACAGAACAAGAATGGGCAACAAACCTCTCTAGTTCAGGGATGTTTAGCATGGTATGCAAATGAGATGCTCGCATAAATAGAGCGAACTTCAGGCAACAGGAAAAGGAGACATCACGTAACTTCCTACGAGATTTACACATCACAAAAGAAATAAAAATAATAATTACTAGCCAAAGTGTTGCACATTTAATTTGATAACCGTTTATACAACTGACCGCCACAAGTCCTTCCTCGCTGTAGTTATTTTTAATCATTTCATCCCAAGCAAGGCGGTACCGCCACAGATGCACAGGGGGCTAGATAAGAAAGTTAATGTTTTAGGCAGGAGGAGAGTGAAGACAAAGACGAATCAACTACAGGGGGTGAAAGAGAAAATGCAACAGAAGGATGTGAACACAGGAGTGAAAACTTAATGCGAAATATTTTTGAGATTTCCACTTCAACAATCTTGTATTTTTGATAATTTTATTTATTATTGTTATTTTTCCAGTTTCGTAGATTTTTTATTTGACTTACTCTTTATCATTTTTTTTACGTGCCAGTTTTTCATATAAAGTTATTGAATATTGTACATAGATATATTCTCAACATGTCATCGCTTGCTTATGAATATTATCATAGCTATTACTGTGGGAGAATTTATGTAATGTACACTTTAGTACATTTCAATAATCACACACACACACAGACACAGACACAGACAGACAGACACACACACACACACACACACACACACACACACACACACACACATATATATATATATTATAATGGCTGTTACAATGGTTTATAAATTCATAGTATCACTACACAAAAATTTTCGCGTTTCGAAGCTGCTATGTGCGCTTCTCATCGGGTGATAAGTTGAAATGAAAATTAAATGATGAAAGCCACATCCCGCCGGTGGGTAAAACTTTATTTGTAAAATATTCTGTACCCCAACCGCCTCCGACAGCAAGGCCTCTGATTGGGAGGTAGTGAGGAGCATGGAACCTTCTCTTAACTGCTGTTGTTCTAATGTGCACTCTGACCCGGAATTGTGGTATCTGTTCGGTTCCCAGCTATGAGCAAATAGTTAACCCCCAAACTGAGGTCAAAACAATATGAATGTATAAAAATAGACTTTTATAGAAATATATACATAAAATGAACTTTTATACAAAAATATACATTTTTGAAGAGAAAATTATTACCAACAATACATTTTTGAAGAGAAAATTATTACCAACAATACATTTTTGAAGAAAAAATTATTACCAACAATAAATTTTTGAAGAAAAAATTATTACCAACAATACATTTTTGAAGAGAAAATTATTACCAACAATACATTTTTGAAGAGAAAATTATTACCAACAATACATTTTTGAAGAAAAAATTATTACCAACAATACATTTTTGAAGAAAAAATTATTACCAACAATACATTTTTGAAGAGAAAATTATTACCAACAATACATTTTTGAAGAGAAAATTATTACCAACAATACATTTTTGAAGAGAAAATTATTACCAATAATACATTCTTGAAGAAAAAAATATTACCAACAATACATTTTTGAAGAAAAAATTATTACCAACAATACATTTTTGAAGAAAAAATTATTGCCAACAATACATTTTTGAAGAAAAATTTATTACCAACAATACATTTTTGAAGAAAAAATTATTACCAACAATACATTTTTGAATAAAAATTATTACCAACAATACATTTTTGAAGAAAAATTATTACCAACAATACATTTTTGAAGAAAAATTATTACGATAACACATTTTGGAATGAAAAAGTTTATTCTCAACAAAAGATTTTTCAATAAAAAACCAGAAGACATTTTCTGTTTTTTAAATTAAAAAGGAATAAAAACAAAAAAAGTTTTTCCCTGAAATCTGACTAAATCAACCTTGTCACTATAATCTAACATTGAAAAACATACCTTAAAACCCCAAAATTTTTGGCATTAAATAACCCACAGAGATTGATATGCCGTTAAACAAAACTCAAAATTAAACCCTGTACTTCATGTTTCCAACATCCATTAAGAAATAGACTTCTCTGTCCTTTCTCGTTTTCTTCACTGACATATAGGAGTGTGTACATAAAATAGCAATCCTGTAGAGTTTATCCTACTTATAATATTATTTATGATAGCTTAATGGTCTCTCTTGTTAGATTTGGAAAAAGGTCAAGGAGAATGATGACTCTAAATTAAAAAAACAGTGCAGCCCAGGTGTAGCACATACAAATCGAAAAGCTTATGGAGTCCACAATGACTTTATCAGAACAACTGCGGTTAAACTACGGCTGCGTTGTTGTATTCTTCTTCTTTTTCTTTTTCTTTTTATGAGAATGGTCGTGTCTAAATGCAACTTTGTTGTAATTTCTATTTGCACGTCCTTATATTTTGGACGTTTGACAAATGCTTTGGCCGAGATATTTTTAACAGGAGAAGCAGCCATAAAATAACACTACGCTTATTGAAGCCTTTTAATATATCTGGTCTAATGGCTTTTATAGTACGCTTGATATTTCTTGTGAAATTCAAGAGCAATGTAGAAATTCATCCTTTCAGCATTAGTGGTAATTTGTGCTCGTATCAATTTTCTGTATAGATAGTTTTATAATATCTTCAAATGCAATTATAATTCCCGACATGACGACGAAAAGCATTCACAAGGTTTGTAACAAAAACATATAATGGAAATACCTATTCAAATAAATTAATATTTGTTTGAAGTGATGCTAACTTGGAGTTATGTCTTATGACCTGTAGGAAGAGGATGTGCTTTATGGTAATTATGTAAGAACTTAAAAACAAATCTGTTGAAATAAGTCATAATATCAAATTTATGTTAAAAATGCACTGGGAAACTGATGGAACAATTGAAACTTTGAAACCAGAAATATTTTTTGAGTTAATAAATATGTATTGAAAGTAGTTATTCTGATTTAACTCATACCTGATGTAGGAGTAGAAGTAGTTTC
Organism: Ascarosepion bandense; assembly: GCA_037127315.1. Classification (NCBI taxonomy): domain Eukaryota; kingdom Metazoa; phylum Mollusca; class Cephalopoda; order Sepiida; family Sepiidae; genus Ascarosepion; species Ascarosepion bandense. The sequence goes on along the minus strand of JBBBDQ010000303.1, from coordinate 3,954,716 downwards.
ATTTATTCTCCAAATGGAATTTACGCGTAAGTGAATATAACCGACTCGACTAGAATTGGAACTGTGTGAGAAATATATTCACATAGCTTAGCGCTTAAGCAGTGAAAGGAAATTATCAAACATAACAAGACATACCTGGTATAGAAAAAACAATTTATTTGTCTTGCAAAAATATGCTGAATTTTGCTGCTACAGTGTAGCTTGGTATAGTCTCTTTTCTCTGCTTAGCTTGGTATAGTATCCTCCGTCTAGGAGTGGGATGAAAAAGACACAAGGAACTGCGATCCGCGACGTACAGGAACTTTCTTCTGGGTCAGCTTCTTTCACAGTTTCTTATCTTGGTATAAGATGATAGTGCTTAGAGAATTTTTCTCTAGGAAGGCAAGGCTTTGCCCATAGGGTATCCTTTTTAAGGTAAGAAGGGTAACAAGAGATTTTCTCTGTTACAAAGTTGTGGCATTAGCCTAAAAGATTACAAAGAATTGGTAAGATGGTCTCGATATAGCGAGACAAGTGGGCGCCAATTTAGGCCCTGCTGCAACAAAAATCCGGAGCGGCACAAATACGTCCGATACCGTTCGTGCTAGCTGAAAAAAGGAGAGAACAAAACCATCGTGTAAAAAAAACATAAAACCTCTGGCAAAGCCCGCCTAAAGTTCAAAACGAGGTTCGGGTTAAATCAGCCAATCAGGAGACCCGTTACATCTGTAAATTTCCGACAACTGCGCTCTCAAATTTCCAATTTCGAGCCGTTATCGATTATATCTAATGCACATCTAAGCTTATAGTACCTGGTCTTCCCAAGCGATAACTCATTAAGGTACTGACCAAGCTCGACATTGCTTAACTTTGATGATGATCGACAGTTAAATTTATTCTATCGTTCTAATGGCCATGTCTATTCATATTAACAAACAAGGAAATGGTGCGAGTATTTCCATTAAAATAGTATTTTTATTTTCACAAATGTTTTACCATAAGCAAAGCAGGTACATTACTTGTAAGAAGAGGGTTACAATAACAAAAAACACGTAACAGGAGATGTCGAAAAATGGATAAAACATAGATGCGGTTGAAGTAGATTAAAGTTGACAGTTGTCGTTGTATTTATATTTTTCCAGATTGTAGATATCAGTGAAACAAGTAAATTGAAGGGGGTTTAACAGGCGTGAAGTACGAGAAAAGAAAGTGTTAGAGTAGAAGAGGCGATTACAGCTATTTCTATGTGTGGGACCTAGAAGTCAAAATCATGTGGTCGGTGCAGAATGAAAAGTCCATGAAAATAATCTTAGAAAAGACAGAGGGAAGTCCATTACGTCGGTGCGAATGTGGTTGAAACCGAGATACCAAGTTACATTGCAGGTCTTGCTTTGGATTTTGTCGAGAATTTCGAGATGAATAGCAGAAAAACCCGAAAAGATATGGCATCAGTGGTGAATGAACAGATGAATGGTAGATTTATAAATATGCAATATGAATTCTGACACAAAACACATTCTGGCCTGTAACATTGACCAAACATTTCTAGCAGTAGAGCTATAGATTCGAAGTAGTCGTTCCACTTCAGGTCGGTTGAGAATGTAAGTTCTAGGAGAAGCGGCGTGTGGCTCTTCAGGAAACTAGTGTCATCAATTCCGATAGCTGATAGGACAGTATTTCTATAGAAAGTAAAAGAAAGCAGTTTCGTTTTGGAATCAGTCCAATTTAAGACTCATTACCTACAACAGTCCATCACTATTTAGAAGTTCTTTTCAAGAGCAACAGCCAGATTTACTTCGTCAGCCTTGGAGATTTTCTATTGAAACGAGAGGAAATGGTGGTCTCAATTGAATATATGTCTACTTAGGAACTGATTACATAGGAAGATCATTCTTGAAAACCAGAAACAGCCTAGTTCCTACGATTGCCTCTGGAGTACACCTGCATTAGTGTGAAAGAATCTGTGAGCTTGCCCATTCAAAATAACCTTCTTTTCACGATTCGAGAGAAATAATACAATTAAATCAAGCAATCGTCCAGATATACCGCAAACTTGGAGCTTGCGCAGAAGGCTAACATGCCAAAATGTGTCAAACGCTTTCAAGATATCTAGAACAACAGTTCGAGCTTCGCCATTCTCGTAAAGAGCCTGATATACATATTCAGTTAAAGCCGTTAGCACATCATTGTAAATGTACATGTTTCTTTATTAGAAAAATTTAGAAAGCAGGAAACACTCGGCATTCATTGTCCAATCAGACAGCTCTAGAGTCGGCTGTAATTTATAAACCATTCTCTTAAAATTATTTATTAAAAATGGTTTTCTCAAGTCTAGTAACTGTTATTTTTCTTTCCAGTACTAATGAAGTATTCCTTTTTGCCATGAGTTAGTGTGGAATATCAATATCTTGATTGTATTCATATCATCTCTTAGAGTTACATGAGCTAAACTTCCTCTCTAAATTTTGTTGTTGTTTTCTGGTAAACCTTTGTGGATCAGTAACACAAATCTACGAGGTTCAAAGAATAGCGTTCTACGGTGAAACCTACAAGATTCACGCCTTCTAAAGCATTTCACCGCCGATGACAAAAAGCAGTTTAGGCCATTCGACAGTTTTGTTATTTCTGGACGAGTATAGCAACATACATAGCATATATATTAAAATGTCACTCTGACAAGACTATTTAAGAACATTACTATAATTTTTATGTTAATGTTTTGTTTTTGTAGTAGCTTTTAATGTTGGAGGAAACTGCCCCTAAAACTATGTTCAAATTTCTTATCACGTATACAAGTAATTTACATTCTCTAAATGGGAAATACTAAAACGTATTTATTTTGACTTCTTTAATGACAAAAAAAATTGACATGGTTAAAATCAGCTGTTCCTGTTTTCCTGAGATTTCTAAAAATGTTGACATCATAAATTACAGACAATCCTCGATATATTTACATCGCAAATATTCTTGGGAAACTTATAAATCTATCTCTTCTTTTCAGATATGTTTTACATTGGAAGACTTGTGTAATCAAAAACCTATGTTCAATACCTTTATTAATTTAGTATTCACTCGGTAATATTTTTCGGTTTTAATAACCGACAAATGTTTGATAAGACGTAAAATCGCAAATCACTCAATCAATGTGGCAGATAAAAGTTATACTTAAAAGTGTTTGATTCATATTCTATTTTCCTGTGAATTTGTACAATGTGTTTCTTATATTTCAATTCATTTGAATCTATTATCGTCCATATAATAAATATATAGTAAATGATAAATGATTCCCTCAGCCCTTGTAAAACATTTATTATTATTACTAGAGCGCAACAAAACTTATTAGAATAAAAACAAATCTGTATATAAAGAACTAATTGCAGGAATAGTTTGTTCCTTAAATCTAATATATTCTTGAATGCAAAAATGTCTTAAATCTGATAAATCCGTATTCGTATGATCATCGTATTTAATGATTATCACATCGATAAATTTCAAACAGCACGTAAACGTCCACTTTCGTTTAAAAATGTGTAACAAAATAAAACAATCTTACATTTCTTCTTTTGCTCAGAAAACTAAAAGTTTTGAAAATTGTTAAAGCCAAGCTACCTGAAATCACCGTATTTTAAAAGTTTAAAGAAATAGACACAGAACATGTCTGAAAAATACGAAAATTTAAAAAATCAGAGCATATTTTTCTTCTTTTATGTGCCCTGTTCCTTAAGGACGTAGACGATCATGGCTTTCATGTCTCCCTATCTTTAGTGGCACTTAGCACGCCTTCTCCTGTTACACCATGCAACCCTCGTTCCTTCATCCACCTGATTGGGCCCTTCAAATATGTTATCCGCTGCTTTCCTATGACTCTTTTCACCTCTATCTGGCTTGTTAGTATCAGGTTCTCCAAGCCCTCATTCCTCATTGCATGCCCCAGGGACTTCAGCTGTCTCTCCCTGATGCTCAGTATTAATTTCCTTTTCGGTTCCATCATTTCCAAAACATCATCAGTGCTCAAATGCTCGACTCATGGTATTTGCAGCATCTTTCTGTAGAACCACATCAGTTGCTTTATATTTTTCCTTCATCTTTGATGATATTGTCCAGTATTCACTGCCATATTGAAGAACTGAAAACACATAGCAATCCAGTACTCGCTTCTGTGTTTCTAGCGAAAATGTCCTGTTTCTTAATATTTTACTCAACTTCTGGAATGCTTCCGTCACCATGCCAATTCGCCTTCGGATCTCTGTGTCGCCTCTTTCCGTCTTCTGTTATAACACTTCCTATTCATTTAATTTTTGTATATGCTTGATTCTAGTATCCCCGACCTGCATTTGGCATATTGGGATGCCCTTTTTACTGATGACCATGCATTCGGTTTTCTTGCAGTTTTTTGTCACTCTCTTCAGCTTCCTTCTGTAGGAGGTCTTGTAGTTTCCTTTCTGCATCTGCTATCAGCACTGTATCATCTGCGTATCTAAGTTTTTTTTCAGTTGTGGCCTCCGATGAAAAATCCAGGCATAAATTCTATGGTCCTCAAAATATTCTCGCTGTACAAATTAAACAGATCCGGTGAAAAGACACATCCTTGTCTTATGCCTCTTTCTATCTTTGTATATCTGCTGAATTCGTTATCTGTCCGTATGTAAGCGGTTTGCTACCAGTAAATATTCTTGATTACTCTTAAGTTTTTCCCAAATATGTCCAGGCTGCCGAGCACCTCAATCAATTTTGGGGGCGTATTTTTCAGACGCCTTCACATAATCAATAAAGCACAAGTATAAATCATTCACAGGTGTAGAGGCTCATCCCTTGTTCCCTGTTTAGGATGTGGTTTCCGGCTTTCTCTTTTCCAAACTTTTCACTTTTCTTTTTTTAAAATTTTTTTTTTCAATTGGAGTAGATAGACTGAACTATCACCCGGTTCACACTCCACCCACGTCTATTGAACAGGTGTAGAGGTTCATCCCTTGTTCCCTGTATAGGATGTGGTTTCCGGCTTTCTATTTTCTAATCTTTTCACTCTTCCGTAGCCCCCTGCGCACCAGTGGCCTTACCGCCTTGTTCGGGATGATATGATTAAAAAAAAAATTCTATTGCCATTTCAGAGGGCACCTTAATCATAAATATGCAGTTCGTTGTTCCAGTGTCTTTGACGAAACCGCACTGTTCTTGTCCTATCTCTGGCTTGAAAAATCTCTTTAGCCAAGGAAGCATAGTAATGAATGAAATAAGGGAACCAGTAATATGTCCTGCTACAGAAAACAACGATAACAACAAAATCGTAATATGAGCTAATACGTTACTGAGACATTATAAGTCCCAAAAAATCATACACTTATGTCATCAAAGATACAGGGCCCAGTGAATAAAAGTTTAATCTAGTGACTTGATCCAAAGAGTTGTGAGTTCAATCTCTGACTACAAATACTTGGAAAGTTGAGATAAATAGAGATAACTGATTCTGCGCAACTCGGAAGATGGTTAGCACATGAAAATAGAATAATCTGACACGGGGGATGAAATAAAGGCTTCAGTTTAAATAAAGGCTTTATAAATATATATATATATTAATTCAGATACTTCAATCAAAGGGAAAAAAGCAGGAAGGTAAATTCCAAAAACCCGATCCTAATTAATATTAAAAATTTTATTTTAATATTAAAAAATGATTCAGAAAGAGAGCTCCATGTAATAAAATATTACAAAGCAAATATATATTAAAAAAGGATTAATTCAAAGATGTTGAATAGCCATTTCGATATGAAGCTCCCCACGGGGGATAATACATCACCTCAGAAACAGAGGTGATGTGTTATTTTTATTTTATTTTTTAATTTCTTTGCAAATCTATTTAAAAAGGAAAAGTAGACTAATTTTTCTCCAGTTTCTGAAAGGATTTTTCTGTTGCTGAGGTGATGTATTATCCACCGTGGGGATCTTCATATAGAAATGGCCATTCAACATCTTTGAATTAATCCTTTTATATATATATATATATATATATATATATATATATATATATATATATATATATATATATTGTGTGTGTGTGTGTGCGCGCGTAGTGGCGGAATGAGAACTCGGAGAGCTGAGTTCGAATTCCAGTTAAATTCGTTTTATTAACCACAAACACACTCGACAATGATATTAATCTATCTCGTCTCCCTCCAGATATGAGTTGAGGTTCTTAAGACTTGGTTGGCAACCAGTCTACCGCAGAAAGTAATGGCACCTACTGCGGGAACATGACTGATTTTGCAGAAGTTTATCCCACAGTAGATTGGCATTGCTTTCTGTGGTAGACTGGTTGCCAGCCAAGGCTATAGAACCCAATCTATCCTGTTATTTAACATATAACTGTAAAGAAGAGACGGAGTAGTACCTTTTCCAAGGGTATTTGTGTGGAAGTGAATAGAATGAATTAAACTGGAAATTACTTTCTACGATAGATTAGTGCCAGCCAAGGTTGGAAACCAATCTACCGCAGACCACAATCAGCCCAGTTATTTCACCCACAATCGGAGGGAAAAGACGGTATTTGCGCGTAATTGAATGCAAGGAATTCAGCTGAAATTCGAACTCGGCTCCCCCATTTGTCATTCTGAGCTGATATCCACTGAACCACGAGAACATAAGCTTGAATCCCGAGGAGATAGCCTGTGGCAATAAATGCGCTCTACAATGTCGACTTGTCCGCAGAGATCACAATATATTTTCTCCACACAATTTCTTTTTGTCCTACTCTCATTATCAAAGGGAAGAAACCAAAAGAGAACGCATATTTTCTCCGGTGTCGAAACCCGTATTTGATAAAAAAATTCCACTTTGTCTCATTTTCTTTACTTTTTTTTTCTGATTTTATACATCCAACAAACAAAAATCTTTTCTCTGTGGTGGTATAAGGAAGGTTTAATTAATTCACAGCTAATGGAAAGAGGAAGAATAATTATTATCAAGATATATTGTAAGAGATACATAGACGAAATATTTTGACAGACAGAGAATGTGTTATTCAGTTGCTGAACAATGGAAGATACATTCTAAAACAAAACCAAAAAAAAAAAAAAAGAATAAATCGTTAGAATAGAATGTTCATTCATATTATCCATCGCTTATTTATTAAACGACTACAGATTTTCATATTTCTTTTCGACCAGAAAGTATTTCACATGTGGTAGTATATTTCAAAGTGAAGTAGCAGAAAATTTATTTTCAATAATTTTTGGGGGACAAATAAGCATATTTATTTAAACGTGGAATATGAAAATGCCCGATATGCTGCACTCATTAGGAATAAAGATGAATAAATTTTGTAATAGAAATATTTAAAAAAATAATGACTTTTCAAAAGATCATGTTATTAAAATTCAATTTCACTTTTGAAATGTATAAAAAGTTACGCATTTAAGCCAAACATTATATTTTAAAAAGACATGTGGATGTTTGCATTTATTTCTATCGGATTTAAAGCTGTAATATTCTGCGGAAATTTATCAATATTAGAAAAGACCGATCATGAAATAGTCCAAATTTAGTGATGAAAAAGACCTGAAATAATGATATCTTTATGTATCAATTTTTTGTTTGTTTGCATAAGAAAATATAAACACTTTATTGATCATTAAATGCCAAAATTGAATTTTCTCATGAGAATAAGTAGTGTTTTTTTTTTAATTTTTCCAAAAATATATTGCTGTTAATTTATTTTACTATGAAAATATATTGCTAACATTTTTACTATAAAAATGAATTTTTATATTTACATAGTTTTTTTTTTAACCCCTATTCAAAATTGACTAATTTCCCAAATGTAGTTACAACCCCGGTTCATAGTAACCCTGGGGACAATAGCAATTAAGAAATAACTCCGCAGTTTTATAATCTCCACGGTCAGAAGACTTGCTGCCGGATGTAGTTTATCGTTATACCAAGGATATTTATATATCAGGTACAGAAATATATTTAATTATTTTAAAATTTTAAAATTTAACATTTTATTTAAACAAAGCAAAGACAATTTCTTATTATTACACGTGCAATTAACGATTATATAATAATTACGTTATTTGCAGACAGAAGAAAAATTAGCTTTGTTTATCCAGCAGTGACCGAATATTCTGCTTATTTATCTCGAATGAATCTATCTCATGCTTGTTGATGCGTAAGTTAAGACGTAGGTAGAGGTCAGTGGGTGCGGAACTGGACAGAATCACATAAAATATCGATCAGATACACTGTGTGATCTAGAAATCAACTAGAATATCATGATGACGCACAATGTTGGCCAGATCAATAACTAGAAATATGCTGTTTCAAGTGTTGCAGTGGTTTGGTTAGATGTTTCATATAAGGTAAGAACAAATTATCGTAGAAAGAATCCATGCACACATTTGACCGTGTAGCCGTTTAGAACTAGTTTCTTGGTTCGGCCTTGTATTCATACATAACGGAACTCTCTACTTCGTACAAGTTTTATCCTGTCTTATCATCAGAAGATGTGCGTTGTGGTGCATTGGATATCGGCTCGGAACGAGAAATCGGGGAGCCGAGTTCGAATTCCAGCCGAATTCATTGCATTCACTTACGCGCAAAAACCCTTGGGAAAGGTATTAATCCGTCTATTCCTTCCAGTTATGGGTTAAATAACAGGACCGATTGGGTTCTGTAGCCTTGGTTGGCAACCAGTCTACCGCAGAAAGCAATGGCAAACTACTGCGGGATAATCTTCTGCCCAGTTAGTCATGTCTCTTTCGAAACATGATCGCCCAAGCGTGTATCACGTATGCCACTTAACTGACTTATCATCAGAAGGTTGGTTGTCGGCAGGTTGGAATGTGTGTATTAGTGTGTGGTATTATGTTAGAATAAAATATACATTTTTCATATTAAAATAGAAATTTATTAAAAGGAAAGAATAACATAAGTTGTAGGAGTTAATGTGAGAAACCTTATTAAGTAGTTAAGCGTAGAGTTCGTGTTCAATGAGAAAGTTAAAGGTAGCAAATGTTCGTAAAAATGTTCGTACTAGTAATTGTTGAAAGAATTTATTGCTTACGTACGTACGTATGTGTTTGTTTGGTAGGAATGTCTTTGGATGGAGAAGAAGAAGTAAAAGAAATCAGTACACAAGAAGGAAAGAGAATGAGGACAAATGTTCGAGTTAGCTTGAAACTTCTCCCGTTATATTTTAGATTGTCGTTTTGCTGCTTCCATCAGTGACTGTCTCGACTGATACCGAGGTCATTTGTATAGACCTTTTCGAATTTCGCACTAACTGGCGAAATCTTTAAGTCTTGCAAGTCGTTCCCTTTAAAATCAATTTAACACCTATTGCATAATGTTGTTTCGACTTTTTTTTAAGCACAGAGTCAATTATTTTTCTATTATGGAAAAACTAGGATTTCTCACGTCATTGTGGATTTTTTTTAATGCGAAGTGATGAAGGTTGATTTTAATTCTTATTTTCTTATCCACTACAACAATAGGGAATATGAACTCGCATATAGTAAAAATACCCATTTTAAAACTAAGCAACGTATAAGCAAAAAAATTGTTATAGTGGAACATCATGTCATCCCTCGAGAATAGAATGCTCTACTTTATAAATGACGGTAACGAGCGGTACGAATAGGAAAAAGGTCTTAGGCATTCGCCTGGCTGCTCTATGACACTGTCAGCCCTCTGCCTTCGGGTAGAGAGCGCTCTCTGCTTCCGAAGGGTAGAACCACGACTGGGGAAAAATAGAGAGACATTTTTTGGCCAGGCTATATGGCCGGGAATACCCACTATAAAATGACCATGTGTCACATCTGGCCTTGCGTGGGAATGCTAGTAAATACCAAAAGTCTTAGGCATTCGCCTGACTGCTCTATGACACTGTCAGCTGTCTGCTTTCGGGTAGAGGGCGCTCTCTGTTTCCGAGCAGAGAGCACAAACCCAGTCGTGGTTTCGCCAAATTGTTGAACCACGACTGGGGAAAAATAGACAGAGATTTTTTGGCCCGGCTATATCGCCGGGAATACCCACTATAAAATGACCATGTGTCACATCCAGCCTTGCGTGGGAATGCTAGTAAATACAAAAAGCTCTTAGGCAAAGGCATTCACTATTCGATAGTCGATTCCGCTCCAACCAGTGCCTCGCCTATATGTGTATTATTGTTAATTGTACCTTAGTACAATAAATCTGTATTTCTTATTCCTGGTGTGGAGTTCCATTCTTCAACTGATCATTTTACATTGTATTCCTTTTCGGTATATATCAATATTTGAGTGTGAAATGAGAAGAAAATCATTATTATGACCAATAGAAACGTAATCAAGAAAGCTTTAGATAACAATTGCGTTTAAATTTGTGAAGATCAAAGTTGGCTGGAAATCATTGAGCCGGAAGAGAGTTACACAGGCGAGAATAAAAGTTTAGCATATTACTTACTGTTACATTTTGCTAATTCAGCTGTGAATCGATGATAGCTTACCGGCAATCTAGTACTGCGCGTAAACCCATAAAGTCTAGCTACTATAGCGAAGAGTTCACCCAAAATTTAAGCTGAAAGAATTTATAGCAAAGGCACACATACAGCGATGGGAAAGTGATTGAAGTCGTAACGCCAGGTCAGGATCATTAATATTGCTGATTATTGTTTAGATTTTATCAAGAATCATTAAATTTATAACTGGAGCACCGGGCCATTTTGGAAAATAATCTCTTCTTTTCTTACCATATTTCTATTAATTAAACACATTATTTACACTGTTCGGACTGTTGTCCTCATCTTTATTGCTATATTCACAACCTTTCGGCCGTTGCATGCTCAGGCCTTCTTCATGTGATTGGAATTTCGAATCCAACCCTTTAATTTTTTAGCATAGAATTTATGGTTAGATTATAGCGAATTCCGCTGAAAATAGATGAGACCTTGGCTGATTGGCTACCAGGTATGGATTGTTGTCGAGAAAGAAACCATACAGTAAACAAACCCGCAATATCCAGTAGTCATTGAAGGATGTTATCGTCTATGTGGAGGTTAAGATGGGAAACACACATCTGGTCCGATCATGCACTTTCATCGGAGACTGTATTGCAGCGACAGAGGATAATATTTTCCGATTTATTTTTCAATGAATACATTTATAATTCAAGTGTATAACTTAGTTTTTTTTTCTTCTTTTTTACATATTCATTCTACATTAACTACAGTAAAATCTATAGCAATGGCACTGTCGTTATACTTTGATCGCTGTAAAGCGTTTTTTCTCAACCGGAACCTTAGGGTTCTGCAAGAGACTATTATGAGTTCCTCTAGAAACAATAGTAATTACGAAAATGCATCTTTTGATTAATCTGTTTAATTCTATTTTTCATAATTTTTATCACATGCGACATATTGCAGCAAATGTTAGACAATCTCATCAAACCTGAAGAAGAGTCTCGAAGCAACAGAAATGTGGATCTAAAGAAGAATGCCGTGAATGCCATAGACCAAACGCGTCAGCAAAGCATTGGTTTTGGAGAGAATAAAAACAAAAAGAAAACTTATGCTTAATATGAGGAAGAGGCAGTTGAAGTTTCTGATACATGAAATGAGGAAGAAGGGCTTGCAGAATTTGATACACACATGGCGGATAGAGGGACATCGAAAAACAGCGCGTGACATACTTGATGGGCTTGAGCAAAAGGATGGCAGAACAAGGCTAGGGAGAAATAAAAACAGAAAGTTTAGTAAAAGTTACAAAAAACAGGAAGATATGGAGGTCCATGTTCGTTACGTTCTGAAGAGACACGGTACATTAAAGAAGAAGAAAACGGTATAATGTTGGAAAATTTTCTTTCAGTAGGTTGCCAATACCTTCTGGGGAAGACCAGTTATAAACCAAGACTCTAGAACCCAGTCTGTATTGTTATTTAATCCATAGATAGATGGGGAAGAAATGTATTACTACAATTTTCTAGGGTAATTCTGTTTAAGTGATTGAAAGGAATTCGATTGGAATTTGAACCCGGCTTTCTGATTTCTGATTTTGTTTAAATATTTAGGGAAAATTAAATTTAAATATTAATTTTTTTTAGTTTCCACGTGTATTTTTAAAATTTTTTAATTATTTCAGTAGGACGCTTACATTTATTACTTGTCTGACATTAAAGATGCTTTATATTCATATAAAAATAAAAACTAAATCTAAATTCTATGTAAATTTTAGTTCATATCATTAAAAAAAGACAAATATAAGAATTGTATAAAACTTATAAGAGATGTTTCTTTGCTTAAACTTAAAAATGTTTATTTTCTAAACCAAACGTTCATAATAAAAATTTAAAGAAATAAAATCTATAGAAACATGTAGAATATTTCTTTCTTTCATTCATAAAGAAAAAAGAATAAGAAATATCGGTCATCCTTTTATTTGTTTTAAAACAACATCTCATAGAAATTCAAAAATATCCGAGAACGATTTCATGGGCAATAAAGAGATTTTGTTATATTTTTATTTAAAAATAAACTACAGAAAAATACGGTAATTGCACGAAGCAGTTTTGAAATTGAAGTATAAAATAAATATAAATTTTAATACACAGCGAAAAATAAAATTTTCAGTTTTAATTACATTTTTCTATGATTTATGTATTCAGATTTCCTTCGATAAAAGAAAAAAATCATTAACTTGATTTATTAAGAAGTTCACAAAGCACAAAATTTCTTGAACAAAAGACTTTTTTGTTTGTTTAGCCTTGATTCTTTTCTTATTTGAAGTGATGTTGATTTGTTTTGAATTGTGTGACTCTGATCTTCATAAAGAAATTGTGTTTCTCTAACAGACGAAGAACTCTCTCTATTTTCTTTCTTTCCGATTTGGATCTTCTCTCGCTTGTCTGTATACCGATCCATCTTGTGATTTTATTACTGCTTACAACATTTCATATGAATTAGTTTTTCTCGTCTCATGGAAGTGACATGTCTTTCCACGAAATCTCTCCCTCTTACTATATATATAAAATTATTATAAATGGAACTTTGTGTGTGTGTGACTCTGTGTGTGTCCGTTATCTATAGACTCCGAAACGGCTGAACCGATTTTCTTGAAAATTTACACAGTTGTACTATAAGCGTCTGCAAGTATTCTTCGCTAGGTTTTGTGTCGAGGTACCCCCAACAAATATGGAAAATAGATAATCGAAAAAATCGGGTTACAGAAGGAGTGGTCTGATTTTAATCAAATTTGATACACTCAAGGTTGCAGTTCTTGCATTAGTGCAGAAAATCGATAATATATATATATATATATATATATATATATATATATATATATATATATATATATATATAAGGCAAGATGTTTGCGTGTGTGTCTGTTTATCTGTCTGTATGTCCTTTATACAAATCCACAATTTTTTCCGATTCTCACCAAATTCACACAAATATTCTTTATGCTGAGACTGAGCTTCAGGACCATAGATTAGTTTAAAAGCTTTCATTACACCCGAGCAATGCCGGGTTGTCCTGCTAGTATACATATAACCATCTGCAAACAGCCTGTTTGTTCAGAACTCTTCAGTGCAGCTAGATTATCCATTTAGCTTTAATCCGGGATCGAAATCCCACTAATTTGTCATTAGATGAACAACGTACCACTGCGTTATCTGTTGAGATATTATTGACCCACTGATTGAAAAGTCACCATCATATGTTCGAAACTCCGCCCACTTCGTGAAACGTATCAAAGATGCTCCCATCCAAGGCAATGATGGTGATATTCCTATCAGTGTGTCAAGGCTAAAAGAACATCGTGAGGTCGTAACACGAGGGACAGGCGTAGCTGGCCTCATATGGAGGGAGAAAGAATACCACCGCCCTCTATGTGATGAAGTAGAAATAACAGATAGAGAACGGCACTGGAAACTACGTAAACTTAAGGAATCAGCACATATGTTAGGCTTCAAAAATCTCCTAAGCATTGACCAAGCAGAGAGATGAACACAAAATTGGAACCAGTAATAAGGAGTGCCAGAGAAAATCATAAGTGTCAAAATTTGCAATATGAGCTCTGGTAAAAATACTAGAAAAACAACATCGAAAATATTAGAGAAGGCCATGAACATCAAAAATTGCAATATGAACTCTGGTAAAATGGGTTACTGGACATTATGTTTATAAATCCAAAAAATTCAGTTGTTCTTGTCCTTAAGGACATCTATCCCAGTGGATATAGACGTTGGTTAGTTCCTGGGACTTGACACAAAGAGTTGTGTGCCAGTAGTGAACAAGTAACTTGCAAGGTTAGAGGGAGATAACCTATGATTTACATTCGAGACATTACGAGAATGTTATGCCCCAGTAATTGTAATAAAGAGTTCGGTCCAAAATTCCTAAAGGCCGGAGCGTACAACGGCCAAAACGTCGTAAAAATGGCAAAAAAGATGAGGACAGTAGTCCGCAAAATGTAAATACTTTTGAGTTATCAAGAATATATATATATATATATATATATATATATATATATATATATGTGTGTGTGTGTGTGTGTGTGTGTGTGTATGTGTGTGTGTGTGTATATATATATATATATATATTAAGATTATTGTGTGTTTGTGTATATATATATATTTTTTTCTTACACAGAGCTTAGAATCGCCTATTGATGTCAAATCGGTCGTGTTTTAATCCTGATGGAAGCAATCGGATTTTTCACTGATGTTCTCTGATACAGAGAAACAGGACTGTCTACAGATGATGATATATATTTTTTCCTTCTATCCCGCTCAGGGTTTGGATTATATTTTACTGAAAATAAGATGCTCAATAGTAGGTACAACAATATTAATACATTAATATAAGAGACTCAGTAGGAGAAACATCAATATTAATACATTAATATAAGATACTCATTAGGAGGAACATCAATATTAATACATTAATATAGGATACTCAGTAGTAGGTACATCAATATTAATACATTAATATAAGATACTCAGTAGGAGGAACATCAATATTAATACATTAATAAAAGATACTCAGTAGAAGGTACATCAATATTAATACAATAATATAAGATACTCAGTAGGAGGAACATCAATATTAATACATTAATATATGATACTCAGTAGTAGGAATATCAATATTAATACATTAATATAAGATATTCAGTAGTATGTACATCCGTATATATGTCGCCATCATTCTTGAGGACATATAGATATAAATATTTTGCCGTCATTTTTTACGTGTCTACGCCTTACAGTATAATATTCACTGTGTACTTACTGTTTCAACACCCTGCATAAAAAGACATCACAGAGAATTAATTCCCCACTTCATGCAATCACAAATAAATCATGGTGAACTTCATTTTTAGATTTCAAATTGCGATATATTCCAAATGAAAGTGGAATAAACCAGTTTCTAATTGTATCGAAATTCTGAATGTAACTTTAGTCTGCAAAGCATGCGACCGTACATTTCAATAGTAAACTTATTTTGTCTGCTTCAGATTGAAATGGCCACTGAAATTTTGGCTTTGTGCGACGAGAAGGAAAATTGAAAATCTCGTCGTAATGTCGTTAACATGGTAGGGTGTATTAAATTCAGCTCGCACCTAACACGTCAGTTCGCCATTTTCATCAAACGGGTTATTATAGCAGAATAACTAGATGAAAGCCAGTTCTTAAGCCAGTCAGCATTCAGTGGAAACATTAGTGTATACCTGGACTTTTCAGCAGATATGTGGACACTACTATAATTTAAATCAGTCATCATTTGCTTTCTTTTAGAACAATGGACATATATGTGTCTTCCGATAGCCTCAGTAGTAATTTTTCTTCAACCCCTTTTAGCATAATAGCACACGAACTGAGCTTTCCGTTCTGGTATTAGGAGCACAATTAGAGGCATTTTGTAGAAACATTCCACAGTATATGGAATATAATATTTTAGAGATTTGAAAACATATTTTCTCGAAATATCTTTGACAACAACTTGTTTCTTTGTTACTGAGAATTGTATTCAATGCTATACAAGGAAGAATAGAGAATTGTCACTTTCCGCAGAAATCAAGACATTCTCAAAGCCAAATAACTGCACTGGAAAGCTCTTATTCAGGACATTCTGAATCACTAAATAAGAAAGAAATCGAGGTGGGGGCGTTATTTTTATATATTTACTTCTAGATTTGAGTCATGAGGGTGAAATATTTGAAAGGATTATTAGCTTCACAGGCTCTCCTCTTCGAGCAAGCCAAGAGGGAATGTATATATATATATATATATATAGGAAAGAATATTAAAACGTTTTGAGTTTGAAAATGTGTTTTTTTGACAGTATTTGTTTATTTCTACTATTATATTTTATATTTCAGACCGTCCTCGGTCCTTCATCAGAAACAAATGATTTTAAAATTTGAATTAGTAATGTATTTCGCGAGATTTCGCGCGAGCGTCAATGAAGAGTTTGTTTACATCACGTGACGCGTTTGTTTACATTACGTGACGCGTTTGTGGAGAGAGTTTTTGTATTTACATCAAGTGACGTTGAAATCGACAGATTTTTTTTTTAAATTATGTTTGTAAACGTAAATCTATCGTTAATAATGTTTGTAAATTTGTTTTAGATAAACAATTTTTTTAATTGTATCTAAAAAAGTTTTAAAAATATTTTTAAATGTATCTAAAAATGTTTAGTTATTGAAGTATTTGTAAAGATTCAAAGCACCTAAGTCCTGATTATACCCTAGCTTGTGTGTATTTAATTTTAAAATCCAGTATTTTTCTTTCTTTCTGCGTGCGTATGTAGAACTAAAATTGGAGTCTATTAGTAAACATTTGCAATTTTCTAAGGTGTGACCCGGTTGATTGAAATGTGCTCCTACTGGGGAATATTGATTATTTTGGCGTATATTAAGTTTGGGATTATTGAAGCGAAATCTAAAGCTATTACCAGATTCGCCAATAAATCCACTATTGGGACATATTGAACAAAAGAGGAAGTATATAATGTTTTCGCTGTCACAAGTGAGGCGTGGTGGCTGCAATTTGATTTTGGTGTTGGATACAGAGAATATTGTGTCGTTTACCAAATGTTTACAAATTAGGCACCTGGGTTTCTGAAATTTTAAATTCCTTGATAGGTTTGTGTTTTTTTAGATATTTGTTAGAAATGAGGATAGTTGATAGGTTGGGTGTTTATTTCATTGCATTTGTGGGTGATTTATCGAAAATGTCTTTGATTTTTTTGTTTGATTGGAGGTTCTTGTAATCATTTTTTAAATTTTTGATAAGTGTGTGTGAATGTTGATTGTGTTTAAAAACCATGAGGATTCAGTTGTTGTCTTTTCTTTTCTTGTATGTGAGAAGTGTGTTACGATTTATTTGGATGGTTTTATTTAGTATTTCTTTTATTATTTTTATTGGGTATTTACATTTTAGAAATTTCTTTGTTAGGTTGTTAATGTTGTTTAGGAAATTTGGATGATCTGAGCATAAGCGTTTGATTCTTAGAAATGAGCTGTATACGATAGATTGTTTTAATTTAAGGGGATGACAACTGTTAAAGTGTAGGAATTTATGTTGGTTTGTGGCTTTGTTGTATAGACTGGTGGAAAGTGTATGTTTGTTTAATTTTGTCATGACGTCTAAGAAAGGGACGGATGCGTTTGAGTACTCCATGGTAAATTTAATTGTATTATGGAAGTTGTTGCAGAAAGTAAAAAAGTTTTTTTAATTTTTCTAATCCATGAGTCCATACTAAGAAAATGTCATCAATGTATCTAAAATAATGTGATGGTTTGTATTGTGAATTGTCTAGTATCTTTCTTTCTAGAATGTGCATAAAGATATTGGCATAACTAGGTGCCATATATATATATAAGCACACATTGGTTTTATTCTAACAGAGAATTAACGCTAGTAGCCCAGAGGTAGAATCGCCTACTGACGTCAGTTCTGCCGGGTTTCAATCCTGGGTAAAAAAGCGAGCAGAGTATAACCGTACTGATGAGCTGTGATACAGCGAAACAGATCTGTCTGCGGATGACTATAGTATATATATATATATATTGTAACAAAGTTGTGGAACTCGTAGGTTTTTTTTACCTGCTGTTCATGCACTTACTTTTATGAAGAGTGCTCGATACAACGTAGAGCATTATATTCTACTAGTTGTTACAATGGTTTATAAATTAGCTTTAGAGATATGGGTTCGGAGAGGTAGCTTAGTTTAAGATAGGTTCCTTATTTATTTTGGCTGGGTATCGGCTCGGAGCCGAGTTCGAATTCCAGTTAAATCCATTGTATTCACTTACACGCAAATACCCTTGGGAAAGATATTAATCCGTCTCTTCCTTCCAGTTATGAGTTAAATAGTAGGACAGATTGGGTTCTATAGCCTTGGTCGACAACCAGTCTACCGCAGAAAGCAATGGCAACCTACTGCAGGATAAACTTCTGCCCAGTCAGTCATGTCTCTTTCGAGACATGATCGCCCAAGCGTGTATCATGTATGGCACTTGACTGATAAGTTCTTATATTTGGGTTCATGTTTTTTTTTTAAGGAAGGGTAGACATATTTTTTGTTTATTTTACTTAAGCATCATATCACCATAAATAAACCGTTTTCACCATTTAATTTTTATTTCAACTTTTTCGAAAATTTTTGTGTAGTGATACTATAAATTTATAAACCATTGTAACAACTAGTACAATATATATATATATATACATATATATATTCTTCACCACTTTACGAAATAATTATTGTCAAAAAATAAAATAACACTCTGTCAAGGAGCGAAAACATGGTAAGAGATTTAGCAACTAAGTAAAGATTAACAACTGGTACAAAGGAGAATCAACTGAGCCGACACTGCTTTTCTAGTGCCTCTATAATAAACTGAAGCAGAAGGGATATACATGTGTTTATATATATATATATATATATATAGAGAGAGAGAGAGAGAGAGAGATAGATAGATAGATAGATAGATAGATAGATAGATAGATAGAAATTACATATATAGAATTACCTGCCACTTTTCTAATCATATTTCAATTTAACAAAATTTCTGGAAAAACATAGCCTTGTAAGTAACATTAGAAAAATATTAGTCGATAACACAATAATACTCACACAAGCCCAGAGTAAAAGGAGCCTTCAGATATTGGAGGATATCTCCATTATATCTAAGGAACCCACAGTCATAAAAATCAAATTTAATTCTAGTCTCAACAAATTATATTGCATTTAGACATATAGTTCTCTTGTGAACATTTCGGTCTCTCAAGTGGTGTGACCTCATTAAACCTTATTTCAAATTTACAACTTGCGTCTGCTATTCGGTATTCTCGTATAGCAATGTTTTTCTCAACACAAAACAATATCATGTTTGATAGTGGATGTCTTTATGTTATTGTCTCTGTAACAACTCTGAAAATTGTTTCTGTGAGCGGATGATTATATATATCAGTCTTTTATATATATTTTAAATTTGGGGTTTGATTTCGAACCAGCGTAATAAAAAATTTTTCAATTGTTGGGCATTTTTTTCTTTATTTCAGTCGAAATTAAACCCCAAATTTAAAATATATATAAAAGACTGATATATATTATCATCCGCAGACAGATTGTTCCGCCGTATCACAGCTCATCAGCACGGTTAGACTCCGATTGCTTCTAACACAGGATTGAGACCCGACCGAAGTGGCGTCAGTCGGCGATTCTACTTCTGGGCTATGGGCGCACAATAGAAGAAGGCAGAATATATATATATATATATATATATATATATATATATATATATAAAAAGATAGAAATTAGCAAACGGATTGATTTTGGTTCCTACCGTAAGAAGTAAAAGAGGTGTCGATCGTGTTACGATTATCAGAATGAAATTTGGACTCGGAGGACTGAGATCAAATTCTGATCTCGTAGATAACTATGTGGTGCAGTAAATATCGGCTCGGAACAAGAAAGCCAGAAGTGGAGTTCGAATTCCTGCATTCACTTACGCGTAAATACCCTTGGGAAAGGTATTAATCCGTCTCTTCCCTCCAGTTATGGATTAAATAATGAGACAGATTGGGTTCTACAACCTTGGCTGGCAACCAGTCTACCGTAGAAATCAATGGTAACCTCCTGTGTGATAATCTTCTCCCCAGTCAGTCAAGTCTCTTTCGAGACATGATCGCCCATGTGTGCATCACGTATGGCACTGAACTGACTGACTGAGATTACCTTCAGGTTTTTGCTGGTAATGTTAAGAAAGGTCTGCTAAATCAATTACTACTCTGCAGTGGGCTAAAATCAGTAGAGAAAGACATATCAAGCTTTGGTTAAGCATCCAGTCTAGGAGAAAGACAACAATGACTTCTAAATCGTAATAGAGAAAAACTCGATTTTACTTCTCAAGGAGTTTTGGGGATTTACAGACAATAAAGAAAAGAATTTTGTCGAGATCCATGTTGGTTTCTATCATGAATCTAAAGATTTATTTTCATCTAGCAGTATAGTCTTGCGTTGCTCGGGTGTAATGAAAGCTATAAAACTAATCCATTGTCCTGGAGCTCAGACACTTTTGACCTTGGCACGAAAAACTAAAAAGTAATAGTTGTTTCCAGTCAAAGCAAACCCATAGATTGAAAGAAAAATGAATGAATGTAAGTCAAATTTTGATTTCCAGTAACAATGTCAAATAATTTTTCCGTCACAAACTGAATTTTGAAGGCTAAATAAATCCTCTGAGTAAATGCATGGCTGAGACTAAGAACTACAATTATAGCTACTTAGAGCAAAACCCGAAGAAAAAAACAAAATAAAAGGGCTGAAAACCTGATTTTGATCAGACCCGATAGGATATAGGGTTATCGATTTCCAATATCGGAGTCAAATAACATATACAAGGATAAACTAATTTAAGTAAGTCCATGCAAACTTATCGTACCGATCGGGAGTAAAATTAGAGAAAATGAGCCATATTGATGGCTGAATATCGGTTTTTTGATCAGATTCGATAGATTATCGGGGCTATCGATTTCTGATATCGGGGAAAATGAGTCGTCTGAGAAGATCCACTAATATTTGAGACTAAAAATATAATTTTACTAATTTAGAACAAATTCTGCAACAAGAACTACGATAAAAGGGCTGAAATCCTGATTTTTATCAGACCTGGTCTGATATCGCGGTATCGATTTCCAATATCGGAGGGAAATCCGAAAAAATAAGTAGCATATGACCTGATCCGAAACTTATATATATTGGTGTGAATTTTGGTGAGAATTGGATAAAAATTTTGGGTTTGTGTAAAGGGCAGAGAGAGAGAGAGAGAGAGAGAGAGAGAGAGAGAGAGCCTTATATATATAGCTGTCAGAAGCATTAAAAATTGTGGCCAGCTAGAAAACTTAAAGCAAGATTTGAATAGATTAAACAAAAACGTTTTAGGTATATGTGAAACGAGATATCAAACAATGGAGACTTCATCAGTGACGAATACAGAATTATATAATCAGGAACTGAAAATAATCCAAAAAGTGTAGGCATTATACTGGATAAAGCCACAGGAAAATGCGTTATGAGGTACTTCAAATTATCTGAATAAATTCTAGTATTTAAACTGAAAGAGACGCTTCACAATATATCGGTAATAATGGCATATGCACCGACAACACAAGTACGGAAGAAGAAATCTATTCCTACGCCATGCTTGATCATGCCAAGGCATAATGCAAACCACAGTATATATCAGAATCATCATGGGAGTTCTCAATGCCAAAGTCAGCTAAGTGAGAGAAGGTGAAAAGTCGGCAATTTCGGACTAAGACACCACAATGGCCGTAGTGCACAGCAATGACCAGATAATAACTAACACCCGGTTCCAAGAATACCCAAGACGACTATAGACAAGGAGGAAACCTGGAAGAGAAATTAAGAACCAAATTAATTTTAATATCAATATCAGATTCAGAAACGCATTCCTTTACTGCAAAGCCTACTCATATGCTGAATGCGGAAGTGACCACATACAACCTAAGGATAAAACTAAGGTGATTAAAGGGACCTAACGTAGCCCTAAATCAAGCTAAATACGTTACGACTGAGTAGTGTGTTCTATCCCCACTGGGTGCCCCATACTTTATGGGATGTGCGCCGTGTTTTGTAGTTGATATCCGATCGGAACGTGAAATTTAGGAGCAGATTTTGAATTTCAGTTGAATTTATTGCTTTATTAACTACGCAAAGACATTTGACAAACTAAGGCACAAAGATTTGAGAAAGATGTTAGACAACCTCGACATTTTCTGAAAAGACTTTAGGATAATCAAGAATTTCTACTGGTAGCATACCGCTTGAGCACGGATAGAAAGTGAATTCAGCAGGTATACGAGAATATAAAGAAGTACAAGACAAGGATATGTATTCTCACCGGGTGCATTCAACTTATCCAGCAAAACTATTGTGAGAGAAAGAAAATCCCTGCCATGATTCGTCATTCTCAAAAATATAAGCGGATGACACAGTGCTGAGAGCACACAAGGAAGAAAATTCAGGACCTACTACAGAAGTTAACAACAGAAAGTGAGAAGAAAGGGTTAAGCATAAACTTCGAGAAAACTTAATATACGGTTATCAGCAAAAGACTTCAAACTTCAGGTCGGATAAACTAAAAAATAAAAAAATAAATATAAAAAAACAATAAAAGAAATTTAAATACCTGGGAATCGTGCTGACAATGGATGGAAAATTCGAAGTTGAGATCCAAAGATTCATTTTCACGGCCAAGGACGCAATTCAAAATATATTCAGAATACTGAAAGACAGGAAAGTCTCTTTGGAAAGAGAGACTTGGATTGCTATGCGATATCAGCTCTCCTGTAAGAAAGTGATTGTTTGACGATCTCTTAAAAAATAACCTGAGGCAGCAGAAATGTGGTTTTACAGAAGGGTGTTGAGGATACCATGGACTGAGCACCTGACTAACCGCAAGGTGTTAGAAAGGATGTAATCGAAGAGAAAACTCATACTTAATATAAGGAAGAGATAGATGGGGTTTCTGAGACATGTAATGTGAAAAGAGAGCCTGGAGAATCTAATACTCAAAGGATGGATTGAAGGAAAGAGAGGCAAGAGGAAGCAGCGCCAAACCAACTTAATAGGCCTGAGCAAGTGGATGGAAGACCAAGGTTTGGTAGATATACCGAGAAGAAAAATGTAGAGAGCGACAAGTGACAGGGCCAAGTGGAAGTCCATGATCGCCAACGTCATGAAGGGACACGACACGAGAAGAAGAAGAAGAAGAAGAAGAAGAAGAAGAAGAAGAAGAAGAAGAAGAAGAAGAAGATTTTAATTGTGGTACGGACAAAATTGAAAGTGATAGCTATTTTTAAACAACTGAGAGGTAATAAAAATGTCCCAACCATTTGACTGGTGAATTACAGAAGCCAATAACGATTGCGGATGTCTATTGAAGCTCAGTGACAGACAGAATATTACCATATTACATCTTATCATTGGTGTTAGCCTATAAATTATTGCCATTAATTATTTTAAAATATATCGACGTGGTGTTGAGTCTCGACAAATTTCAATGAATTAATAAATTTTACCTCATAATAGGAGGTATGTTCTGAAATTGAAGAATCTTATATGGTTACTTGTTGTGGTGTAATGGTTAGCAAGCTAAATACGTTACGACTGAGTAGTGTGTTCTATCCCCGTTGTGTGCCACATACTTTCTGGGATGTGCGTCGTGTTTTGCAGCTGATATCGGCTCGGAACGAGAAATTTAGGAGCAGATTTTGAATTTCAGTTGAATTTATTGCATTCACTTGAGCGCAAATAACCTAGGGAAAGGTATTAATCTGTCACTCTTGGCAGACCGGCTGCAGCCGCTCTCACACCGGCGTGATGTAGCTTCCCTGTGCCTCTTCTACAAGTACTTTCATGGCTTCTGCTCCGATGAGCTTAGATCACTGGTGCCGCCTAAGCACGAATTTACACGAGATACTAGATTAGCAACTAGGTCCCACCCTTTTACAGTTAAACAAATAAGATGTAACCGTAAATTCTACTCCAACAGCTTCTTTTCTCGCGCTTCCCGCCTGTGGAACTCCCTTCCACAAGTCTGCTTTCCCGACAGTTACAATCTCCAGGTGTTTAAATGTAGGGTCAATAGACACCTCCTATCACACTAACTCCCAACTATTCTCACAACACTCTCATCTACCCAACCCTCATTCTCGGTATCCTCACCCGCCTATCACCCACCCTCTGTTATTTCCTATATTTAACCAGCCTTTCTCCACTCTACGTAGCCCCCTGCACAGTAGTGGCAGTGGCATGCCTTGCTCGGGGTGAAACGCTTATAAAAAAATAAAAATGTGTTAAATAACAAGACGGGTTGGTTTATGCAGCTTTGGCTGGAAACTAGTCGACCTCAGAAAGTAATGGCAACCTACTTTGGAATAATCTTCTGCCCAGTCAGTCATGTATCGAAAAAGATATCGCCCAAGCGTATATCACATATGTCACTTAACTTACTGACTGATATGATTTCAGTTTATATAATGTTTGGATGAACTGTGTGTATATCTGTGTATCTTCTCAAGCATGGTATTAATAAAAACGTAACATTATTTCGAGGATTTTTGTTTAAGTCGCATAATTGCATTCATTATTTCCTTGCATTTTACTGTATTTTTTAAAGCTATAGTCAGTCAGTCAGTTAAGTGCCATACTTGAAACACGCTTTGGGAGATCATGTGGAATTCCCTTTCACATACTTGCTTCCCCGACAGATACAATCTCCAGGATTTAAAATGTAAGGTCAATAGACATCTCCTAACACACTAACTCGCATCCATTCTCTCAAGCACTCTTCCCATCTACATTCTTACCCGTCGATCACCCTCCTTCTGACATTTCTTATATCTAACTACGCTTTCTCACCACCTTCCCCTATGTAATCCCCTGCGCAATAGTGGCAGTGGAATGCCTTGCTTGGGGTGAAACGATTAAAAAAATGTCTCGAAAGAGATATGACTGACTGGACAGAAGATTATTCCGCAGTTGGTTGCTATTCCTTTCTGCAGTATAGTGGTTGCCAGCCAAGGCTATAGAATTCAAGCTCTTCTATTATTTAACCCATAACTGGAGGAAAGAGACGGATTAATACTTTTCCAAAGGGTATTTTTTGCGTAAGTGAATGCAGGAATTCAACTGGAATTCGAACTCGGCTTTCCGATTTGTCGTTACGAGTCGATATCCACTGCACCACAACGCACATCCTCAGCGAGAGATTAGTATTAATGTTACTCAAGTATTAATAAATGGCAGGGAAATCTGTATAAGATGCCAGCCACTTACTCAGTTGTTGCTTGTAATTAAACATTTTCGAAATATTACATTTTATAGCTGCGATCTTTCTTGTATTTATTCCTTGCACTTGAACAAACCTATCACTCGTTTCATATACATTTAGAGTCCGAAAAATGAAATGTCTTCTGAATTACACAAAAATGAAAATAATACTGACAACTCATTTTAACAGATATGCTTACCAAGATGTCACACAAATATCTTGTTACTAGAGATGAAATATATTCAATGAATCTGTCATTGGCGTCAATTACGGTTTCCAAAAGACGTCAGAATTTGCAGCCTCTCTCTTGAACAATCTCCTTGTTTAAGTTGGTGAACGCTGCCATAATCTCTGCCTTCAATTCCTCTTTCGTGTAACAAGGAATTATGTTGCTCTCTCGCTAAACTTAGCTCCAAGCATGATAAACAAAGGGATTGTAATCTGATGAGTTAGGTAACCAGGTGTAATGACTGATGTGGTCGAAGAAATTTTCTGACAGCCATAATTGTGTTCACCTGCATCAGTGTCATGGTGCAGAAGTTTTGTTGCTAGGATCTATCAGCACCCTCCTCATTTGATGCAGGGAGGCAGCATCTTCTCAAAAAACTTGATGTGAACCATCTAAAGCGATGTTGGAAAATGAATGGCGGCATAAGAAAACAACCGGTAAAGATAACACCAAACACCATAATGCTGAATGGATATATCATTCAAATCATTCCTTCGATTGACACCCAAACACACTGAATTGTTTGTATTGTAGCTTCCGGCGCAAATGCTAAACATTACAGTACGACATTTTGTAAGTTTCTGGAGGAGATAATTGCGTAATTGTGCTATTTTATTTTATAACGGTGCCCAACTAACAAAATAAAAAAAAACAATAAAAATAAGGATCTGCACGGAATTAAAAATATAAAAGGAGAAAATTTACCCAATGCATCATATATATATATATATATATATATATATATATATATATATATATATATCGAATTCAATTATGCATGGCAGTAGAAAGTTTCAAATCTTAAACGATCATCATAATATGCATGCATTGCAAAAATGACATGTAATTTGATATATATATATATATATATATATATATATGAAATTATATATATATATATATATATATGAAATTATATATATATATATGAAATTATATATATATATATATATATATATATAGTTCAATAGTGTATCTATCATAATAGCCTGGATAATATCCACTGATAAGCTCTATATATAAATCTATGATTTTAATATTTTATATTAATGGATCATTTTTGATTTTCTTCCCCGTTTTACGTTTTTGGCATCAGTATATATATATATATATATATATATATATATCAAATTGCATGTCAGTTTCACAATACATGCGTATTATGATCATCTTTTCAAGATCTGAAACTTTCTACTGTCATGCATATTTGAATTCTATGAACACACTTCTAAAACATTCTAATCTCGATACTTAGCATTCTTCCTCAATAAACACAACAACTTTTACACATGAAAAAAAAAACAATCCGTGATATCATTGTGAACAGACACATCGCCTTTTCGTAGTTTCAATCTTTTTCGATAAACGCACAAAATTATATGCTTAATAAAAACGCGTACTATGTCGTTATTTTACTTTGAATTTATAATCGCTCTCAAATGATAAAAAAGTTATGGGTATTGGGAAATTTGAAATTAATGTTGATGGAAGGCCTTTTAATTGCAGTGAACGTATTGACCTTCTATTCTTTCTGATAGCAGGAAGAATCTGATGGATCTCATGCATAAATACCCTTGACTCTTATGTTTTGAATTCTCTTGTGTAAAATGCTAACTATTGTTTTTGTCTTCTTTCCATCTTTTAATTGCAAAAAATTGTGAAAATGTTAAAGGCTAACAAAATCGATTTTTGTAGCGCTTTTAGGATGGAAGAGTGTTTCTTTTAGATCATCGGCTAATGGAAACGGAAATATTAATGATATCCGTTTCCCTATAAGGAAATCTTCGGTATCCATTGACCGAGTAGCTAGTACTGAAATCGTTTGATATTTATAAAATCTTTCTTTTAAAACACTTTTAATGAAAACAGTTTTTTATTTCCAATAACTGTTATTGCTCTTTTCATTATAGATGAGTGTGGTCTTTCTAACTTGATACTAGAAATGGTGTGGAAAGTAAACATCGGATTCTGTCATTATTTATATCGAGTTATATGTTCCAGTCATTTCAATTGTTGCTACTGTTGTTAGTCCTCAAGTGATTTGATCTCTGTTATTTTGTACAGTTTTATGTAAATGATTCTGTTGTGTCAGTTGACAATAT
Source organism: Ascarosepion bandense (assembly GCA_037127315.1). Taxonomy (NCBI): domain Eukaryota; kingdom Metazoa; phylum Mollusca; class Cephalopoda; order Sepiida; family Sepiidae; genus Ascarosepion; species Ascarosepion bandense. Next base: position 3,927,063 of record JBBBDQ010000303.1, on the reverse strand, counting down.
TCAATGACGGATTATCTTTGTCATGACCATCAAGATTTACCCGTTTAAAGAATTATTCACTTATTTTTGATGGTTGTATACAGTTGATATATTTCTGAAGGGATGTCTGTATTTCTGAGATGAGGTATTTTAAATATTGTCACTATAATGTTTAGACTATTATCCTAATCTTTATTGTCATATTCACGACTAAACGGCTGTTGTACGTCTCCTTCAGGTATATACACATTGGTATTTCGAACCGAAATTATTATTTAATCTCCGAGGACATATTTCCACATGCCAAAGACACATGGCCCAGTGGACAAAAGCGTTAGTTGAAGGAATCAAAATGTAACTTTACTCGAAGACTTTGAGTCCAAAGCCTGTTCACAGCAAAGTTTAACAAAAAATTAAAAATTCATATATATATATATATATATATATATATATATATTTCTTTAATAACTTTAAATTCATGACTTCCTGTAATGGATAAACTTAATTAAAAAATTTTAAGATATTACATTTAAATCTATTCCTCCCCTTCCTAAATAAACCGTTTTAACACCCTGTAACCCCGCCACTAACAGCTCTGTCCTGTTGTACTTTGTGACCGTTGTTAACCTAAAACCCTTCCACACTTTACCCCTGGGCCTTCGCCATTTGGAACAAAACAATATCGCTGACGTGACGTAGTATCTCTAAAAGAGATCCTATATGTAAATGTACATCCGATATCTTTGAATTTTGAAAATTTTCTCTAATTAATATATATATATATATATATATATATATATATATATATTAAAAAAGGATTAATTCAAAGATGTTGAATGGCCATTTCGATATGAAGATCCCCACGGGGGACGGCACATCACCTCAGCAACAGAAAAAACCTTTCAGAAACTGGAGAAAAATTAGTCTACTTTTCCTTTTTAAATAGATTGCAAAGAAATTAAAAAATAAATAATAAAATAAAATAAAAATAGAAATAAAGGGAAAGAAAAAGAAAAAGAAAACGAAAAAGAAAAAGAAAAAGATAGAATAAAATCAAATAAATAAGAAAAGAAAAAAAATTGACATCGTCTGGGTTCGGAAAAAAAAGGGAGAATGTAACTAAAAATTAACAGACAGCCGTGTTAAATCGACGTAAGTTTAAGCAACACGGAAAAAAGGTGGTAAGAGAGATAAAAGAAGGAAGGGAGGGAAAAAGAAAGAAACTAAAGAAAAAATTTTTTTTAAATATTACAGACGCTGGACAAATTCAAAAACCTAATTTCCCCAAAACGTTGAAGTATTAGAAAAAGGCCTTTACTTAAAAAGGCATAATTATCAATAAAAGGGAATAAAAAGATATAGGATTTAAAATAAAATTATTTTAAAAAAAATTAGGTCATTTGAAATTAAACTAAATAAAGACAACACTAGGTAAAAAAAAAAAATTAATTACAATTATTATATACATACCTATAGAAGTACACACATACATACATATATATACACACACATTTCTACGAATAAGAATACATATATACATACACATACACACACATACATTCAATTTATTACACACTTATATACATATACATGCGCATACACACATATATATGTGTGTACACACCTATATACAAAAAATTCAGGTACACATAATATACATGTGTACACATACATGCACACATATACACACACACACACACACGCACATATATATATATATATATATATATATATATATATACATATTCCATATGCACTCACACACATACATATTAATGAATATTATGAAAAGGAGCATTTAAATAGCTAAAAAATATGTAATAAATTGAATGTATGTGTGTGTATGTGTATGTATATATGTATTCTTATTCGTAGAATTGTGTGTGTATATAACTGTTTAGGATGCGGTTTCCGGTTTTCTCTTTTCCAATCTTTTCACTCTTTTCTTTTTTTTTTTCAATTGGAATAGATTGACTCAACTATCGCCCGGTTCACACTCCACCCACGTCTGTTGAACAGGTGAAGAGGCTCATGCCTTGTTTTCTGTTTAGTATGTGGTTTCCGGTTTTTCTCTTTTCTAATCTTCTCACTCTTATGTAGCCCACTGCACATCAGTGGTGTTACCGCCTTGCTTGGGGTGATATGATTAAAAAAAAAACTTTGTTCCCCCAGTTCTAACACGCGATGTTATGCATATTAACAGTTAAACGTCTCCATTAACTTTGTATTTTGGTGTGTTTTAAGCTTCATTCTTCGAAACTTAACTTTGTGTAACCGGCTCCTTGGGCAATGATTAAGCGTTCAATACAACCTTTCTCTGTGCAAGTTTAGGGATAGGCATGCTCTTCCCCCACATATCTTCATAAACAGTTCTCCGTATTGCTTATTAGTTAGCCATACAATTAGTCGACATTCAATTGATGCAAGGAAATAATTAAGGAAATTATATATATTTACTGAGATCCGAAGGCGCATTGGCATGGCCAAAGACGCATTTCAAAATCTAAGCAAAGAATTAAGAGACAGGAAGATTTTTTTTGGAAACAAAGAAAAGAGTACCAGGCTGTTATGGGATGTATGTCCTCCTATATGGCAACGAATGCTGAACAATCTCTTCACAAATGAAAGAGAAATTCGAAGTAGCAGAAATGTGGTTCTACAGAAGGATACTAACGTTACCGTGGACGGAGCATATGACCAACTACAAGGTTTTGATGAGGGTACAAACAAACAGGAAAGTCATACTTGGTGTCAGAAAGAGACAGTTGAGGTTTCTGGGACACATGATGAGGAGAGAATGCTTGGAGAGTCTGATACTCACAGGACGGATAGAGGGGAAGAAAGACATGGAAAAAGAAATGCCAGACATACTTGAAGGACTTCGGCAAGTGATGGCAGAGCGTGATTTGGGATAAATTCAAAGAGGAAAAATGGTCGACAAGGGTTACATGCAAGTATAATTTCATGAGAGCCTTCGTCTAGAATTGACATAGCACATGAAAACGAAGAATTTGATTACACTTTTAATAGGTTTAACGTTCTTTAGTTAAAAGTTGTTAATAAACCTTTATCTATGTATGACTAATGCATTTTATAAATTGTTGTACATAAGATCATTTTTTCCGAGATATGTTTTCTTTTAAATTCTGCTACTTTCCTAATATATATTAATTTATTGTTGCGTTATTTGGTTTTATATATATCAGAATGGACATTTGTGTTTCTATTCATAGCAGAATAGTTTTAGATATGCTTCGAATAATTTTGATATTGGATAAACTGTTTTGAATAGATATTAAGGAGTTAGCAGCAAACATTATATACCCGTTTTACCATGTTTAATATCATTGATATTGTTATTATAAATATCACAATTATATATATAATTAAATAAAAAAGACAAGGGAAACTAATTTCCACGGTTAAAAATTTCATTAATGTTCATAATATTAACTGAAATTAATAAACATTTAATAAATGTTATATTTTGTCTTAAGAGAAATCTTATGTGCCGTGTAATGTTATGAGATTTTAAAATGACAGTAATTAACCATTTTCTTTGGATTTTTATATATGTCTGTTGTATATGTTGAACTGGGATATATATACATATTCATCATCTAAATACAAGCCTGTTTTGCTGTATCACAGCTCATCAGTGTGCCTAGACATCCACTTGTTTCTGGCCTGGATCGAAACTCGACCGATTTGATGTCATTCGCTAAACCCTACGCCATGGAATCAGAGAAACGAAATTTTAGCGTGTTATATATAAGAGGTGTACACACGCGCCAGTCATGGAAAGAACTCAATTCAATGCCGCCGAGTAATGCATAAATCGTAGAAGTGGTAATGCTTTTTTCAAATTTTCCTCTCTAGAAAGCGCAATCGTCATGTTAGCATAATGTATGTATAAATATATACACTACTGATCATAAGTTTGGGACCACCCAAACATTTTTAGCAGAATCAAATTCGCCGAGTTTGTATTTTTTGTTATTCTTATGCAGATGTCAAGAAAAAGAAAGTATTCTTTTCAATGTTTGCTACTTGACTCCTCTTATTGTCATCAGGTTTTTACTGAAAATTCAGATTTATTCAGATATTATAATTACGGTATAATTTATTTTTGATAGGCGGGTAGGGATACCGAGAATGGTTAAATATAGGAAATGTCAGAGGGTGGGTGATAGGTGGGTAAGGATACCGAGAATGAGGGTTGGGTAGAGGAGAGTGTTCTGAGAATAATTGGGAGATAGTGTGATAGGAGGTGTCTATTGACCCTACATTTAAACACCTGGAGATTGTAGCTGTCGGCAAAGCAGACTTGTGGAAGGGAGTTCCACAGGCGGGAAGCGCGAGAAAAGAAGCTGTTGGAGTAGAATTTACGCTTACATCTTATCTGTTTCACTGTAAAAGGGTGGGCTTCTAAGACATATAATTTGTTATTTCTTTATCTTAGAGAATAAATCTAAGTGACCCCCAAATTATGGTCGGTAGTATATATATATATATATATTTGACGGATGTGCGTGGTGGTGCAGTGCATATTAGCTCGGAATGAGAAATCGAGGAGCTGAGATCAAAAATTCGGTTGCATGCTCTGCGTTCACATACGCACTAATAGCCTTGGGAAAGTTATTAACCCATCCCTTACCTCCAATTAAATCACAGGACAGGTTGGGTTCAGTAGCCTTGGTTGGCAACCAGTCTACCGCAGCATGTAGTGCCAAACTGTTGTGGGATAATTGAAACTTTGAAGTCAATTGTCATGTTCATCTGTGTCATTTTATGCACCGACTGAGTGTATCAATAGTTCTTAAATGTGTGAATGGTTCTGCACAAGCCTTTACCAATTAGTAGGGTCTTTTGGTGGTTTACCTTGAAACTGAAACAATTAGGCTGCCAGATCCTCATACATCGAATCCGACGGGGAGTACATTATATATATATATATATATATATACAGGGGTTGGACAAAACAATGGAAACCCTTGTAGCATAACTTGTAAAACTTGATTTATCTGGTAAATCTTGTTGATTTTTATGTTTATTAATTTTATTCAAGTAGGACTTCATTTTTTCTGAAATTGTTTTTTTCTTAGTGGTATTATTTAAATAATTTTATTAAAATCAGTAGCCAAGAATATTTAACAATTTTTAGGTATCATTTCATCATATGGGTCAGGAACTATTTCCTGAGGCTAATGCTATCTTTAAGGATGATAATGCCCCTGTTCATGTTGCTAAAGCTGTAACTGAATGGTATGAAGAACAATCTAGGGAAGTTGAACATTTCATCTGTTTATCACAGTTTCCAAATCTCCACATCATTGAACATTTATGGTCAATTTTAGAAATAAACAAGTGTGGTGTCCATTAACACCCTTGAAAGAATTGGAAACATTTTTTTTTTTTTTACTGAAGAATGGATAAAAATATTCCTCTGGAAACAATTCGAATTTGTACGAGTCCCCGCCACGTCAGTTAAGTGATACATGCTTAGGCGATCTTATCTCGAAAGAGATATGATTGACTGGCAGAAGATTATTTCCGGTTTCTGTGGCAGATTTGTTGCCAACTAAGGCAATAGAACCCACTCTGCCCGGCTAATTAACCCATCAGTAGTGGGAGAATAGATGGATTAATTGACTTCCTAATAGTATTTGCGCGTAAGTAAAGCAATGAATTCTAATAGGAATTCGAACACGGCTCTCCGATTTTCTCTTCCAAACCGATATCCTATGAACCCCACCATGCATCCAACATATTCACATAAAATATATTTATTGCTTAACATACCTGCTGAAGTAAAACTCTGTTCCTTTGTTACTAGTTTTTTATTATTGAAAGTATACAATACCGGCTATAATTATTAGGCCACCACAGTTAAAAAATAAAAAGAATTTTTAGTATTTTGGCCAATTGGATAATTCTACATGAAAATAGAACGGTCCATTTGGTAATACTGCACAATAACTTGTGCATGAAATGAACTGTTCTGGTGTCCAGTTTTTGTGCTCTTTTCCCCGTGTTAGTCTCTTCATTTTATTGGCTGGCCTAAGTAAAATTTTGCATATAATAATAACAAAATAACTATTTTACTTTCATTTAGATTTGTCCACTTGACAATAAATACTAAAAGTATTATGAAACACATCATTTAAAAAAATAAACTGTAGTGACCTAATAATTATGGCCGGTAGTTTCCATTCGCAAGTGTAGACAATTTACATTACAAAAATTTGATATTTTTTCTTTTAATATTGTATTTGATTGTTTGCCAAACTGTTACTATAAACTTAGTAAATTCTACAGTGTGACTGTATGAAACATTTGGAGTGATGACATATTTTTAAACAAATATTACTATAATAAACATAGGTTAGAATAACAAACTGGTGGAAAGGGGTTAAATAAGCGCCATTGTGTTTTTACCTCTTTATGCGTTTTATATACTTAGATTATCAAAACAGCGCGAGACATACTAGATCTGAGCAAATGAATAGCGGAGCAAAAATATGGAGAAAAAATATTGAGAGCGAAAAGAGACAGAGCCAAGTGAAAACCTATTATCGCCTACGTCCTGAAAGAACACGGCACATGAAGAAGAAGTGTTGTTAAGCGGTTTCACTTTACCATAGCTTATGAACAGACCATTTTGTTCAGAACTCGTATATCAATTGGAGTAGATAGACTAGACTATCGCCCGGTTCACACTCCACCCACGTCTATTGAACAGGTGTAGAGGCTCATCCCTTGTTCCCTGTTTAGGATGTGGTTTCCGGCTTTCTCTTTTCCAATCTTTTTACTCTTACGTAGCCCCCTGCGCTTCAGTGGCATTACCGCCTTGCTCGGGGGGATATGATTAAAAAAAATCTGAAATTTATTATTAGTATTGATTATACAATATCCACTCGCAAAAAAAAAAAAAAATAAATAAATGAATAAAATATTATTACGATCTAAAAATGTGTTTCGGCATTAAATAACATAGGCAAAACATGTTAGGTATAGTTATCTTCATGGCCAAATAAATATAAACATTGATTATTTCCCGTGATTTGACACAAAGAGATGTGAATTGAATACCCAGCTACAGCAACGGTAACTAGACAACTTAGAGAGTTTAGTTAAAGAAATTTACCTACATGGCTACCGAAGGTGGCATTGCACCTCGAATGAGAATGATATAATTCAGTGATTGAAATAAAAGCTTCTGTTCGAAAATCCTAGCACCTGAAAAAGGCCTAAGCGTACAACGGCCGAAACATCGCAAACATGGCAATAGAGACGAGGACAACAGTTCGAACAATGTAAATAGTATAAATACTGCCTCATCTCATAAGTATAGAAAAATACAGAAAAACTGGTAAGCCGTAACAAACAAATCGATCAATCCTAATGGCCTGATCTCTTGAAAATGTTTAGCTCCTATTAGGCTGATCTACATTTAATATCTCATCTGTGTCATCGATGCTATTCTTAAAATATTAATGTTTTCCTTTTAGCTTTCAAACGATATTGGCGAGACCTAATTTCGAGCTTCGGGGAAAGAGAGACGATTTTGATGTTCAGGCCAGATTGGTTCATTTGGTAATTAATCAGCTAGAGTTCTTTTTATTTTATTTTATTTTATTTATTTATTTTGCCTGGATGGTATATTAATCTTTAGTTCACTTATCATGCTCTCTCTTCTAGTACGCAGTTTAATTACTCTCTTCTAGTACGCAGTTTAATTACTCTCTTCTAGTACGCAGTTTAATTACTTACTCGCCAAGAAAGTCTTCGTCTTGTGACTTTCGTTTGTTTGACTCGCACGAAATAACTCTTAGCAAAATTAATAGACTTTCAGAGTTCCTTTCTGAAATATTTGTCGCAATTTCAAATCGACTTAACAACTGTTAATTTCTTTCCTTCTTTTTTGCTAAAATAAAGAGGATCACACCTTTTGCTTTTCTATGTTTCCTTCCTACACTCTGTTTCTCGTATCTAACAACGTGTCCGTATGGTGAACACAATTTGATTATTGGAAAGTCTTTCATTAATGAAGAAAGTCTCCAAGTGTTAGTTAAAGTACAAGACATGAAATTATTATCAAAAAATAAAGGGACAAGCGACCACACTACTCTCTGAGAGTTGAATTGACTGCTTAGGCTTCAGGAGCTTTGATCAAATTAGTAATTTTACAAGTTAAAGACCTTTGAAGATAATGAGAATTGGCTTCCTGATATACTAATGGACGGTCAATTGTAGAAATTAATGCTGAATTTTTTTTTTACGTGTAGCTGAGATATCTACTTTATGGTACTATTAATATATAGATATATATTACAAATTACCAACACATAGATAGATAGATAGATAGATAGATAGATAAAAGTCCCCAGACATCCTCGCGCTCTGCGAAACTAACCTCAACTCAGCTATTCCCTCCTCTGACCTCTTCATCCCTGGTTATCTTCCCCTTTTAAGGAAGGATTCTACTGTCCACATGCATGGGCTGGGTGTTTATGTCAGCGAACACCTCCCCATAACTAGGGTGACTTCACTCGAATCTACTGACCACCAATACATATGTCTCCGCTTGTCTCTCCTCAGTTCGGTTAGCTACCTATTCTTCCTTTACCGTTCTCCCTCCTCTCCTGACTGCTCCCTACTAGATAGCATTGCCGACGACATAGATAAGGCTATTTCCTATCACCCATTTGCCCACATATTTGTATTTGGAGACCTCAATGCCCATCACTCTGAGTGGCTTGAAAACGCTGTTACTGATTCGGCGGGCATTCACGCCGCGAACTTTGCTATTTCCCAATCCCTTACGCAAGTGGTGGACTTCCCCACTCGCTTCCCAAGCACACCCTCGGGTCATTCCTCACTGCTAGATATATGTTTCACCTCTGCGCCCGACGCCTGTCAAGTCTCGCAGCTTTGCCCTCTCGGCAACTCCGACCACGCTGTAGTCTCCCTCAGTATTTCTTTCCAATCTCACTCCCCCCAGGATCCCCCTACTCATAGAACCTCCTACCTCTACCAAAAAGCTGACTGGGATGCCTTTCGCGATTTCCTCTGCGACGTCCCCTGGGGAAAAGTGTTTGACCTATCAGTTGATGACTGTGCCTCTGAGGTCTCGTCATGGGTGAAAGCTGGCATTGATGCCTTCATACCCACCAGGAAGTATTGCTTAAAACCTCATTCCTCTCCGTGGTTCTCTCCGGCCTGCTCAGCCGCCATTGCCCACAGGAACCATTACTTCCATCTATTCCAGAGACAGCCAACTGATCACAATAGGCGCCTGTTCACATCCGCTCGCAGTGAGTGCAAGAGAACCCTAAATGACGCCAAACAGTTGTTTGCGGAGAGAATGCGACAGCACATAGCTGACCGCAAGTTCGGCTCCAAGGACTATTGGAGGATTTGTAAACGGGTGCTCAACAATAGGAAATCCTCAATACCTCCCTTAATCCATGGATTTGACGTTCTCACGTCATCTGCTGAGAAAGCTGAGTGCTTTGCCCGCAGATTCTCATCCAACTCCACACTCGACTCGTCCGGAGTGCACCCACCCGACTTCCCTATTAGAACTGAGGCCAAACTGCATGACGTATATATTACCCCGACAATAGTATCCAGAGTAATTTCAAAACTCGACCCCCATAAGGCGTGTGGAGACGATGGAATCCCGGTGATAGTCCTTAAGAGGTGTGTCCCTGAACTTTCCCCTGTCCTCTCTAAACTGTTTAACTACTGCCTTTCTGCTTCCTGCTTTCCTGCATGCTGGAAATTCTCCTCAGTCGTTCCTGTCTTTAAGAACTGTGGTGAACCCTCGGACCCATCCAACTATCGCCCGATCAGTCTTCTACCAATATTCGGGAAAGTGTTCGAGGCTATAATAAATGCTGAAATAGTTCATCATCTCACCGCCCACAAACTGTTCTCCGACAGGCAATATGGATTCCGATTTGACAGGTCCACAGCCGACCTGCTAACTACTGTAACGGAGTACATGCTACAGGCCCTTGATGAGTCTGACGAGGCTCGCGCGGTTGCTCTGGATATCTCCAAGGCTTTCGACAGGGTTTGGCACCCTGGCCTCCTATGCAAACTACGCGGTTATGGTATTACCGGTCGCCTGCTTGACCTAATCCAATCTTTCTTAAATAACCGCAAAATGAAGGTCGTTCTGAATGGGCGTGCCTCTTCGTCCTACAGCACGAATGCTGGTGTCCCACAAGGCTCTATCCTGGGCCCAACGCTCTTCCTTATTTTCATCAACGACCTCCCAGATGAGATCAGGTCCCAAGTAGGCATCTACGCAGATGACACTACAATATACTCCCGCTCCAGTAAGAAACCTGTCGTGGCGGACAGACAAAATCTCGCTGCTGACCTTGAGCGGGATCTACACTCTGTGGTGAACTGGGGCAAGAAGTGGCTTGTCAACTTCAATTCCTCGAAGACCAAGCTGTTGTCTGTCAACCATTACAGGCAACCTCTTCTGCCTCCCATAAGCATGGACCAGATGATTCTCCCGGAGAGTAATACACTACGCCTCCTCGGACTTACCCTGTCCTCAGACCTCAAATGGAAGCACTATATTGAATCCATAGCAAAATCTACTGCTAAGAAGATTGGGTCACTATGTCGATCCAGGATGTTTTTTCCACCTGAATCCATCCTGCATATATACAAGTCAACCATCCGTCCGTGCATGGAGTACTGCTGCCATTTATGGTCAGGTGCCCCTGCCGTTCTCCTCAGTGTTCTCGACAAGCTCCAAAGGAGAGTCTGTAATGTGATAGGTTCTGATCTGGCGACTCGTCTGCAGCCACTTTCCCATCGTCGAAATGTGGCCTCCCTCTGTCTCTTCTATAAATACCTTCATGGCTTCTGCTCGGATGAGCTTAAGTCACTGATGCCTCCTCAACAGGTGTTTACCCGTTCAACCAGACTGGCAACTGGGTCCCACCCATTCACAGTCAGGTTAGCCAAACGCAGACGACAATTCTACTCCAGCAGCTTCCTCTCTCGCACTTCCCGCCTGTGGAACTCACTCCCGTATTCTTGCTTTCCTGACGGCTACGACCTCCAGAAATTTAAAAGCAAAGTTAATACTCACCTACTAACCACTGGCCTCTAGCTCTCTCCCCTCCCCTGTATAACCTTCCCTTTCTCTCCGCCCATGTACCTGTCATTGCACCTGCTTTCTCAGTTTTCTATTGTTCCTTTCTAACTAGCTTGTACTCCTCACTCTTTTCTAATTAATCTTTCTACATTTATGTAACCCCCTGCACATCAGTGGCGTTTCTGCCTTGCTCGGGGTGAAATGATTAAAAAAAAAAAAAAAAAAAAAAAAAAAAAAGATAGATAGATAGATAGATAGATAGATAGATTTAAACAAGTTGAGATGAATAGCTATTAATAGCATGAAACGTATAAAAAGATAGATCTGATAAGATATGGACGTATCTTCTTAGCATACGTCAGGTTCTGTTTTCTGGGAGGTAGAAGTTAAGTAGTAAAGCCAATTTGTACCGTTTTCTCTATTTCAACTGTGTAGTTTCTATCAAATTGATACCAAGTCTGTTCCTCAGTAGACATCTTTCTTATTCGCAGACGTTATTGACTTATTTTGAAATATATTTTCAAAAACTACAGAATTCGTCAATGAAAGTTATAATTAGCTCGTCAGATGGATATGATCATGTTGAGTTTAAGAAATATTAATAAGCTAACCGAGAGAAAAAAATGAATAAACTGATATGAGTAGAGTGATACAACCTCCTGTGTGCGATCACACGCACACAAAGGCAGACACTCACTCACTAACACACGTGTCTGTCTGTCTGTCTGTCTGTCTATCTATCTATCTATCTATCTATCTATTGGCGTTTGTATATATTGTGTATATAAAAAGTTAAAATCTACCTTCCGTGCGCCGATAGAACAGAGGGCGAATCTTCCACTGTTGTCAAATCGGTTGGGTTTCAATGCGAGCTTGAAGCAATAGAATGTCTTACCGTACTGATGGGCTGTGATATATATATATATATATATATATATATATATATAGTGATGATCATCCACGTATACTGTCTTAATATTTATAGGAAAGAATATTAATAAAAAGTTTTGAATTTAAAAATGTACTTTTTTTTTAACAGTATTTGTTTATTTTTATTATATTTTTTATATTTCAAACCGCCCTCGGTCCTTCATCAGAAACAACTTAAAAATTAAATTAAATTAGATTTAAAAATCAATTCTTTCTCATGAACTTTTTATTAATATTCTTTCCTATATATATATATATATATATATATATATATATAGGAGGTCAGCTAATTATGCTACCATGATTTCAACCTTTTGATGTCTTCAGACGTTTTATATTAATGGATCGTCTAACGCTTTTTCAAATGCATAACAAGAACTTCCGAAACACATAACTCGAAGTTTAAAATAAGAGAGGAGATGGTTACGAATTGCAATAATTTTCACCCGGGTCTGTACGACATCCAGATATCACTTCCGACTATTCATTTTCTTGTTCTGGAAGTTATCTTCTTCTTCTTCTTCTTCTTCTTCTTCTTCTTCTTCTTCTTCTTCGCCGTCGTCTTCTTCTTCTATGTGCCTTTTCTTTTCAGGACGTAGGCGATCGTGCCCTTCCACGTCTCCCTATTCCTGGTGGCTCTTAGCATGCTTCCTTTTGTAACATCACGCATCCCCGTTCTGTCACCCAGGGGTTGCGTCGTGTTACAGGAGAAGGCGTACCACTCAACTATGTATCCCGCGCATATACTACTTCCATAGTAAGATAACCTGAGATGCCGACAGATACCGAAAGTTACCGGAAGATACCGAGCTTTCACAGAGAATACAGTGTCAGTAGATCATAGTAGCTCTGAGCAACACCCGTCAGCTTCCGACATAACATACTAAGATATTACTACGGCTTCAGAGACTTGTATATATCCTTCATGCTAACTGTATTCTTAGATTACTAACTTGCGTTCAAGTTTTTATCTTTTACGTTAATATACTTATTTTCTATCTCAATTTCTGGTTGTAGTTCCTTTATTTTGTGCGGTTCCCATTCCTGGAATCCACAACATATAATGAACACTATTAAGAGGCAGATTAAGATTTGTCTCTAGAAATTGTGACGGTTTCTTACATAGATCTGAAAAGTCCCTGATTTCATCTGCCACTCTCAAACTTTATAAGTCACATCGGACCGGAAATTGAATATTGCTATCATATTTCGGCAGGAGCATACCACTCTTGTCTTTCAAGCATTTCAATCTGGAAATATTTATTCATCGTTGTTGGTGAGGAATTATTTTCTATAACCATAGTATTCTCAGCACAAGCGCATTTTTTTCTCAAGTCTCTTCTTTGTTTGCGATAAAATTACCCAGTGTTCATGCTATGTAAATGGACCGATATCAGATAATAGTCAGTCAGTCATTTAAATGCCGTACGTGATACTTGGGCGATCATGTCTAAAAAAAGACATGACTGAATGGGCAGAAGATTATTCCACAGTAGGGTGCCATTGCGTTAAACTGGTTGCCAGCCAAGGCTATAGAACCCAATCTGTTCTATTATTTAACCCATAACTGGAGGGAAGAGACAGATTAATACCTTTCCCAAGGGTATTTGTGCGTGAGTGAATGCAAGGAATTCAACGGGAATTCGAAATCTGCTCCCCGATATGTCAATCCAAGTCGATATCCACTGCACCACAACGCTCACCCGCACCACAACGCACATCCAGTAAAGTATTTTTTTCCATATTTTCTAAAGAAATTTTCCTATTTCTTAATTGTTTGCTTAGCGTTTGGAAGAGATTTTTCGAAGTCCCAATGGGTCTACAGATTTTTTATCGCATTTTCGAACCTCTGTTAAAACGCCCACTGAGTTATCTAAACTAATTTATAAATGGAACTTTGTCTGTGTGTGTGTGTGTGTGTGTATGCGTTACCCATAGACTCCGAAGCGGCTGAACCGATTTTCTTGAAAATTTTCACAGTTGTATTATAAGCGTCTGAGAGTGATCTTAGCTAGGTTTTGTGTTGCGGTACTCCGGATAAATATCGAAAATCGATATTAAAAAAATCGTGTTATGGAAGTATTGGTCCGATTTTAATCAAATTTGATACACTCATAGACAAAGACATAAGAAACGATATTCAGAAGTTTCAAGGTTGCAGTTTTTACAATAGTGCAGAAAATCAATATATATATATATATATATATATATATATATATATATATATATCAGGCAAGGTGTTTGTGTGTGTGTCTGTTTATCTGCCGGTTTGTCTGTTTTTTTTTTCTGCCCTTTTATTTCAGTTTTTGCTTCGGGTTTGGCTCTCAGTAGCTATAATTGTAGTTCTTATCTCAACCAACATACCATTCACTCACAGGACTTATTTAGCCTTCAAAATTCAGTTTACGACGAAAAGAACATTTGATATCGATAGCAGGAAATCAAAATTTGGCTTACATCCATTCATTTTTCTTTCAGTCTACGGTTTCACTTTAACTGTAAACAAGTATTGCTTTTTAGTCTTTCGTGCCAACGTCCGAAGTGTCTGAGCTCCAGGACCATGGATTAGTTTTAAAGCTATCATTACACCCGAGCAACGCCGGGCTATACTGCTAGTGTACCGTACGTGAATGAGTAGGCAGGGTAATTTCTTCCAGTTTCTTTCCTCTGTAGACTGGTTTCCAAACAAAATTATAGGACTCTGTCTTTCCTGCTATTCAACTAGAGAGAAATGAGATTAATTCATTCTATTCCCAAGAGTATGTGTGTGTAAATGAGTGCAACTAACCCGACTGAAATTCGAACTCTGCTCTCTCATTTTAAAACGTTATCCATTATGCCATAATGTGCAGTTCATTATATTTGTGATTTAATTTGACGAAATACAATATTTGTCATTGTTCTCTGTGTTTGTAAATCAATATTAGTAATTGTATGTGCGTTGTGTCGCAGTAGATATCGGCTCGGAACGAGAAATCGAGGAACAGAGTTCGAATTCCAGTTGAATTTCTTGCATTTACCTACGCGCAAATACCCTTGGGAAAGGTATTAATTCGTATCTTCCCTCCAGTTATGGGTTAAATAACAGGACAGATTGGGTTCTATAGCCTTGGCTGGCAACCAGTCTACCGGAGAAAGCAATGGCAACCTATTGCGGGATAATCTTCTGCCCAGTCTCTTTCGAGACATGATCGCCCAAGCGTGTATCACGTATGGCACTTAACTGAATGTAAGTAATTACAATCAATCTATCAACTTTTTTTCATGCTAAAGAATAAACCTTAACTCTTTTTGTTTTTGTAAACACGAAAACAATGTAGAAATCCTGACGAATCGCTTTTCACGAGGCAACCAAGTTTACAGTGTTTACGTGTTATTTCTTCATATTTGAAAACGTGATAATTTTGTCTGCCGATAAAACATAAAAAGATAATTGTTTTGTTACGTTATATTTCATAATAATTGAAGTAAATATTTTTATAAGCCAACAAATCTAAGCAAGAGGAATAAGCGAATAGTGAATACATCAACTATATTGTAAGAATGTTTGTAATTTCTGCATGCTTTTTTTGTGTCGACTTTATCTCCCTTGTCTATTTTACGTCAATTGCCTGCTGTTCGAAGATATTAACGGCGCTATGATATATCATAACAGGTTTACTGGGTTTTTACATTTTTTTCTGAAACATTTCATCACAAACAATGCAATAAAAATCACGTTCATGCAAAGCGATACTGAAAGTGAACGAAATAGACAAGGGGATAAAAGAATTGTTGGCAAGGAAATAGATAACGATTGACATTGCATTTATATTCAGGAAGATCGTGGAGAAACAGGAGACTTGAAGAGAGTTCAATAAACGATAAAATAAACTTTAAAATAAAGGTTATGGTTAAATATAGCTATTTTAGCAATAAAAGATGAGACCTAGTTGCCAGTCGAGTAGTACAGTTTAAATTCATGCGGTTGGTGCTGCAATCTCATCTTTGTGATTCTTCTGATACACTGAATTAACGTGGTATTAAAATTTTTAGCTATTTTGGCAAAGTATGTGTGCTGTTGTTTAGTGGATATCGGCTTAGAATAAGAAATCGAGGAGCCGAGTTCAAATTCCATTTGAATTCCTTGAATTCATTACGCGCAAATACCCTTAGGAAAGGTATTAATCCGTCTGTTCCTTTCAGTTATGGATTAAATAACGGGAAATATTGGGTTCTATAGCCTTGGGTAGCAACCAGTCTATGGCTGGAAGTAGCCTACTGCAGGATAATCTTCTTCCCAGTCAGTTATGTCTCTTTGGAGACACAATCACTCAAGCGTGTAACATGCATGGCAATTAATTGACTGACTGTTTCATATTATGTTCTTTCTTCAACACCGCTCTCCTTTTTTTCTTTACTCTCACTGCAACCCCCTGTGCACTAGTGTCATTTCTGCATTGCTTGAGGTGAAATTATTTTAAAAAATTGCTTCTTAGGTCAACAAGTCAACAGGCCGATGTATTAATGGTTATTACTAAATTTGTCTATCAGGATTCAGATAATGGCGAGGCTTGGGATTGAGCTCTAGATATCTCGAAAATATTTGGCAGAATTTGCTATCCTGGCATTCTTCCGAAGATGTAGGGTTATAGAATTTCCCGTCGCATATCTCCCTTGATTCAATCTTTCTTAATAAATCGTGTATTGAGTTTCGGTTTTGATTGGCCGCACTTCTCGGTCTTTTACATTAATGTGTGCATACAAAGGGCTCTATTATTGAATCTATGTCGTTTCTCATCTTCATCAACGATCTTCTTGATATATTTAGTTTAAAACACAATATTTACGCGTATGAGGCATCTTCAGATTTAACAGTAAATTCGATAGTTCAGATGAAGTAAAACTGGCAGATCCTCTTGAAAACGACTTCTAATCATTTGAAAGCTGTAATAAGAAATGTTTGGATGATTTTAACAACTTCGAAACGAAATTGCTATAGAGTTTCAAGAGCGGTTTGTTTTGTCTTTTAAGTCTTTCTTTCTGTTTTGACTGTTTCAGATGTATTTCATTTTCGCGTTGCTTTGAATAGGAGACTTCATTCCGAGCCTTTAAAAATTAAACGCGACTTGAATTTCAGTGAGAATCTTTCTATCTAAAAATTATTTACTACTCTAGTTGCACTGTTAAATTATAGCTGGTTATCCGTCATAGCGAAGTGTTTTTGTGTATTGAAACAGATTAAGTGAATTAGGCCTTGTTAGTAGATATTCTATTATAAGGGAGGTATAAAACAAGAAAATCAATTTGTGTATAAAAACAACATTTATATATATATATATATATATATATATATATATATATATAAATGTTGTTTTTATACACAAATTGATTTTCTTGTTTTATACCTCCCTTATAATAGAATATCTACTAACAAGGCCTAATATATATAAGGCCTATAATATATATAAGGCCTATATATATATATATATATCAATTAATTTTTTTTTACAAATAAAAGTAATGTCTTTTGGTTGGTACAAAGGTCCTTAAAAATGTTCATAGCAATAATTGTCGAGAAGGGTTTATGCGTATGTATATGTGTGCGTTCTTTCGTTAGGGGTGTATTTGAAGTCTCCGCTTGGTCCTTCGGGTACCAGTCAGTTATTAAGTGTCTCAGTGAACAGTAAATAAGAAGATGAGAAAGAAATGAGAGGCAACATATTAAGATCGTTTGATATTTGTCAAGGGACGTGTTAATTTTGCTCGTATTTACTCTACTCTCGATTGTTTTCTTGTGTCGTCCTTTTATTTCGTTTTCGGGGCTCCAAACAATTCATTTGGGAATTCACACCCGGATTTAATTCTGGGCTTTCCATTGCACGATAAACAAAATTCACGTCGGTTCGCGACAAGTGTCCTTAAAAGGAATTTGATATTTATTTATTTTTGGTTTTCAACCGGAACTTCTGTATACGAACGCTGAATATTTAACAATATTTTGATAGCGCTTTAAAAATTCTACATTTGCAAATATTATAACAATGTAACATAACATTAATTAATGTTTAACTTATCCTTGAGATACAGAACAAATTGTGAATATAATCATTGGAAAGTTCGACAATAAAACAAGCTACGGTTTCCCTAAGATCTGTCCGAGTGTTGCTTTGACTTTTCAAGAGGATCACACGCAAATCGATCGGCGTATAACATTGATATAATTAATAATGCTGCCAATACAAGAGAAAACATGCTTCAAAAGTAATCACATTTACCGAATAGGGTTGCTCGCATTTTTTTTTTTTTGACAGGATTATTTCCCTTGTAGATGTTTAGTATTGTGTCTGCATTGTTTTCTGTTTGCGCCTATGGTGAATTCGTTTGGTTGTCTTTTGTCTATATGTGTGTTTCTGCGTTTTTTTTGTTTTTTTTAGCTGCTTATTAAAAGTTCAGTTTCATCTCAGTGTTATTATGTTTATTATTATTCTCGCTTCTCCGAACACGGAGCGTCGCCTGGCAAGTGAATCTGTACGCATGCGCAACTCGTAATAAGCCAAAGAGAACGATTCTTGAATGAACTTGCAGTTCTCTGTCTTTAAGCCTTTTATGTGATTCGTGACGATTTGCCGAGGAAAAGAAAGGAGAAAGAGAATAGAAAAGTGAACGCAATTTCCTTTCATGTTCACGTTATTCACACGTCAAAACATTCGCACAAACACACCACACACTTACACACATAGACATGCGCATGTGCATGCATATATATATATATATATATATATATAGGTAAATGGCCATATACATAGTTCGATGCATTTTGCAAACAAATCTAAGTGTCGAATTGTATGTATGACATGTCTTTCTGATCGCACATATATACACACTTTTCTCAAGCGTAGTTGTATATTTCAAGATAAAATGTTGGTAACGCGTTTACCCTATCTCTTCACATGCATCGATATATCTGTGTCTATGTCACTCTCTTAATTTCTCTCCCTTTCTCGCTTTATATATATATATATATATATATATATATATATATATATATATGATAAAAATGTAATTTTCTTGTAAGATCTATTGGTTAAATTGCGCAATATCAACGATACAACGTATGTAAATATAAAAGTCTGTATTGAATCTGTTACATCATCGTACACAATCTTGAGAATATATATGCAGATATGTATATATGTGAGTGTGTGTGTGAGTGAGTTTTCTGTAGGTTTGTGTGTGTGTGTGTGTGTGTGTGTGTGTGTGTGGGTGTGTGTGATTTTGGTCAAACAAATATCCATGAAGTATAAATACATTCATATATAAACAGGTTTTTTTGCATGTGAATGTGAATGCGTGTGCAGAGAAAGGCACGCATATGTATGTAATTCAATTAGATCAAATAAATATATTAATTTATGCATTAACGCTTAACTTATGCAATTTAGTAACAATGAATTTACACGTAGATTCATAATTAGCAAGTTATTAGTGTCTTTACTTTTCAAGATAATAATGATTACGTGTGTGTGTGTGTTTGTGTCTGTGTGCGTGCGTGTGTGTGTGTGTGTGCGCCCGCGCGCGTGTGTGTGTGTGTGTGTGTGTGTGTGTGTGTGACTACTCTTTGCTTGGCCGTTTTACGTACGATCACTGAATTAAAGCAACATTGAGTCTTGTCAGTATTTATATATTTGACCGCTTGGGAATATCATGTGCTGTATTCTCAGTTGTAATGAGAGGGAAATACATACTGGCACGGAATTGTTTAACGGAGAGCCGAATTTCAATTTCCGTCAGGTTTATTACATTCCCTTACACGGAAATACACTTGCGAAAAAGATGAATCTACATATTCTGTTACCAGCAATGGGTTAATTAACTAGAATCGTAGCAGTAAAAGCATCATCTTCAATCCAATAATTTTTTTAAAGTAAAAATTATTTTCTAGTTTTAAACAACTTGTAATGTGTTAATAAACCGTAGAAAATAAATTGGTCAATCAACTGTTGTTTAGCTCTTTCACGATCTGTCGAATTCTATTTAAGAAGTGCATTTGTTTTGCCAAAAAATAGGTAAATGTTACATGCAATATGCCATAAAATATTTATACCGTGAGATTAAAGGTATCTTTACAAGTTAGGCAGCCAGCATATAATTTTATATAAAATACACTAGAACATGGTAGTTTGAGCTGCTGGATAATTAATTTCAGACAATTCCACTTGATCCATATGGACCCCCAAGCATATATGTGCTAGGATCTTCAATTCGCTGAGTTATCATGAAAATTAATATTATACATACAAAAATTAATAAGAAACATTTCACTGAAATTATTGTCCATCACTAGCCACTAATTTTTCCATCTTTCTAGCACATTTAATTTCCACATAGGAAAAAGGACATGTATGCGGTTCATTCAATAAATAAGTGGTATAAGGACTTCTAACACTGATAGAAGCTTATTTTTTTGAATTTTTTTCCTTTACTTCTTTTTCAAAGTGATTTAAACTTTTTGCAGATTGAAAAAACTTTGAGAGTTTTGGAGATTAACAAATATGGCCGACTAAGAAGCATGCTTCAGGTATTTATAGAGGTTAGTTATCAAATTTTGGTTGCTGAAGTGTGCATACCAGTTTAAATTCATAGGAGAGTGTCAACTGTGTATAGTGCTATATGTTTCAGCCAAAAGAAATGTCTAAAAGTGGGCTAAATTGATTACAGAATGACAGAGCAGTGTTGAGGATGAAGACAGGCCTGGGAGGCCTACAGAAATGAGGTCCCCTGAGATGATCGTATCAGTCAATGAACACATTCAGTCTAACAGAAGGGTGACAGTGGATGACATTGCAAGGATTGTGAGCCTATCTGTTGGAACAACACACAAAATTGACCATGATGACCTTGCCTACTCGAAGGTCAGCAGCTGGTGGGTGCCATAGATGCTTATTGCAGAGCACAAACAGAAAAGGGTCGAGTTGTCCCAGCTGTGTCTCTCCATCTCCAGCCCAGACCTTGCCCCTTCTAACTTTTACTTGTTTGGTTCCTTGAAAGCGTTCACAAGAGGCAGGAAATTTGAAATTGACGATGAAGACAAAAGTGCTGTGAGCGATTGGCTGAGACCTCATTTCAAAGATTTTTAAGATGAGGAAATACGGAAGCTTGTGCACAGATGGGAAAAGTGTGTGACATTGCTGGGAAACTAAGTCGGAAAATAAAGTAAGCTTCTATCTGTATTAGAAGTCCTTATATCGAAACATTCACCTTATTTTTTGAATGTAATGTAATGTGAGGTTAACCATGATCGATTCATTTTTTGGCACCTTCATAAGAATGAAATATCTAGTGAATAATGTAGTTGGGGAAAAACTTCCTATTTAAGCGTTTGCAACTAGATTTTCACCAGTTTTGTATCATGTAACAGAGCCTTTTCATATTGCAAAATCTCTTTGCCGTGTCTTTGCTCGTATAGTGGTCGTGTTTTTTTTTCTCAATTCTCGTCTCAACCGAATCCATTTTGGTCGATAGCTCTCTTCAGTGATGGTTTCGGCCGGTTTGAGTCGTTCATAATAAAATAGACCTAACTGACCTCAGCAAGTGCAGGGAAGAAATTTCGAACAGTAAATATTTGGCTTTTGCCGCCCATGTTGATGCATGGCCGGGCTTACCGAACAATATTCTACGATTAGTTTTATCGTAGTGTATATACTTTCCACCGCCGGTCAACATAGGATATAAAAACGGTTCCTTTTCTACTGCTGAACCAGCTGTACATATACGGTCTTTAGGCTTCAGCTCTTACGGAACGTATTGTCCTTGCAGTTAAATCATTCTTAATGCTTTTAAACGTTTCGAAACTATTGTGTAATCGATTCCTACGGCTTTTACAAGTCCAGCTGGCACAGGTCATGAAACTTCATGAATTAATTCCTCCAATTTGTCTTTAAACATTTTCGGTGCATCAAAATGTTCTTTATCTTTAACATAAAACTCATTATTTTTTAAGCATCTATCACAATCTCTGCACGTTGTATCCGAGCGAGTATGCTCGCCGACAATCTCATAAAAAATTATCTGTGCTTCAGTTGAAGATTTTTTTTTAATAAATTAGTGCAATAAAATTCCTTGCAAATACACTTTCTTTGGCAAGAAATTCGGCATGTGTAACGCTAAGAAAAATAAAGTTGTTTTAACTTCGGCAAAATGACATACACTGTATTTCAAAATTGCTTATATTAATTCCTCACGCATACCGTTCTAAGAAAGCAATCTGTGAAAAAAAGTGAGAAATTATTCAATTCCTAATATATATATATATATATATATATATTGGTTACGGAAATTAAAGAAGTTTAACGAAACTGGTTTAAATAACCGACAATTTGAAATGATTTGTTTAAATATTATTTTTGATCGATATTCGTATTTAATTAGATATTATGTTTATAACCAAACAGTATTATATATTTATTTCTACTGGCCTGATTATTTACGATAAATTTTTGTTACGAAAATATACCTGCCTAATGATGCACATTTTCGTAACCAAAAATTATCGTAAATAATCAGGCCGGTAGAAAAAAAAGTATATATATATATATATATATATATATATATGAAGCTGAAGCAACTCGTAAATGCATAAAGAAAATATGATTTAAATTGTTGATAAACTGTATACATTTCATGCCTTTGTCCTGGATTTTTCTAAGTTCTTTTCAACGTCCCTGAAATCCCTAAAAACTAAATGCTATCAGTATCGAGGATTTCATTTGTGCTAGTTACATTCTTATATTTTGGAGATATTAACTGTTAAATGTGCATGTATTGTACAAAGAACGTACATTCAAACGGTTTCACCGAGCTTTAAATCATACGAACCTAAGAAATTAAACATTTTTTACGTATTATGAATAATTGTAACAGTTGACACTAGATGACAGTTCATTGCTCTTTCCTTCATTTTTAACGATATTTTTCTGTTTCTTAATTATTAACTCAACTTTGGGAAAGCATCTTTCACTATCCAATCACTTCTGATTTATGTCACGCATTTTCCGTCCACTGTAAATAGGCTGTAAATAGGGTTCACAGATATCTAAATTATTGCGCTTGTTAGATTTCTGTATATTTAATCGGTAATTAAAATGTTTGGCTCTTCCTTTTACTAACAAATTTGCGATCAGTCGTTTTTGAATTGAGGTTTAGATTTTTCTTTCTTCTCACTTACCTTTTTCCTATTTTGTATGAGTTCCTGTAGATTCCCTTTTGCTTGTCCAAATTCATTCTTGCTATGTAATGTATACATGTCATACATCTGTGATCTTGTGTAGGAAATGCAGTATTTATTGTAAAATCACTTTATTGCAATATAAACTCGAATGTGTGACATCAAACACGTTATGTTAGTAAGCAGGCAGTGGTAGATCTGCTGCTGTTTTCATAAGGTTTTTAAAGTCTTTGAAGTAATTTCACTGCTAAATCAAATCAACTTGTTTTATTTAATCTACTTTTTATAAAAAATGCTTTAACGATGTTTCTAAGTTTGTTCAATTAAAAATCATAAGAAGATATCTATGGCGAAGTGCAAAAGGAACAGGGAGCATTAATGTACTCTACATGAAAGCTATACTTAAACATAAAAGTTAATTATTTGCAGCCTTGTCGATGATGGATCTACACTCAAGCTAAGAAAAAAATAAAAAATAACAAAAAGAAATAAAACCAAAAAAAATTAATCAACCTCTTTTGAAGCTATTATTTTCTGATATGCATTGCAATTAATCATCTGCAAGTAAATTTACGCAAATTATTTTAATAAACAGCTAGAAAATTAATCAAAATACACTAAAACCATATCTGTAAAATCAACAAGTAATGTTTGCCCTATCTACAACTGGCATTACCACAACCTACGTACATTAACCTTTGATTAAATTAATATTACATTGAAAAATATATTTATGTATGTATGTGCTAGGAAAATTGGTTCACTGTTACATGCTAAACAATTTTTCTCACATAAATCTACTATTTGTTCTTGCACGGAATATTGCAGTGACGTCAGGCCCTAAGATTCTGCAATGTATTTAGAGATACTTGACAAAATCCAAAGAATAATCAGTTATGTTATCTGATCTGACCTGTTATATTGTGTTCACTTACTTTTCTTCCACTGTAACGTAGTTTACTTCATCTTTTTTTATTTTTTTAAAAATAAAACCTAGCAGTTAATCCCGCTTTCACACGGGTAGTTTAAGGAATAATAAGAATAAAAACATATGATGAGTCTACGTAACAAATACTTACACAACGTGACCCTCGTCACTTTTATATATATATATATATATATATATATATATATATATATTAGCAGTTTAGACCAGTTTCACTCGGGTAGTTTAAGAAATAATAAGAATAAAAGCTCATGATAAATTGACATAGCAAATACTTGCACAACGTTCACACGCGTCTTTTTTTTATAGATATAGGTAACAATGTAGAATGTCTCTATCGGATTTCAACACATATAGATACAGATAGTATATAGTGAGGTTATCGATTTTATATTATAATCAGTACATCAAGTGGTCCCTGACTTTGTGAGGTGATAATATATTTTTCTACCCGTAATTTTGGCATTCTGAAAAAATTCAAGGTGTCATTAGCGTTCTAAAATTTTGATCTACATCTGAGAGCAAGACCCGTTGAGCTAGATCGCAAAATGCAGACGCTAAGTCGAATCTATCAGACAAACAATTACTTACACAACATCTACCTTCGTCACTTTTATAGATATAGATAGATAATTGAATAGTAATTGTTCAATTGAGCTTTCTTCTATGGTATCGTGAATTTACGAATTTAAGCGCAGTGCTACATAGCCGAGCATTGTGGTGCAATAGATGTCGGCTAGGGATGAGAAACCAGAGAACCGAGTTCAAATTTCAGTTGGATTCGTTGTATTCACTTACGCACAAATACCTTGGAAAAGGCATTACTCTATCTCTTCTCTTCTAGCCATGGGTTGAATATCAGGAGAGATTAGATTCTATAACTTTGGATGACAACCAATCAACCAACCAATCAACCATAGAAAGAAATGTCAACCTACTGATGGAAAATAATCTGTGTAGAAAAGAATACAAATAAACTGCAAGAAAACCGAATGCATGGTCATCAGTAAAAAGGGCAGCCCAAATACAGGTCGGGGATACTAGAATCAAGCATATACAAAATTTTAAATATCTGGGATGTCTTATAACAGAAAATGGAAATTGCGACACAGATATCCGAAGGTGAATTGGCATGGCGAATGAAGCATTATAGAAGTTGAGTAAAGTATTAAGAAACAGGACAATTCTGCTAGAAACAAAGAAGAGAGTACTGGATTGCTCTGTCTTGTCAGTTCTTCAATATGGCAGTGAATGCTGAACACTCTCATCAAAGATGAAGGAAAAAAATGAAGCAACTGAAATGTCGTTCTACAGAAAGATGCTGCGAATATTATGGATCGAGCATGTCAGCAATGATGAGGTTTTGGAAATGATGGAAACGAAAAGAAAATTAATACTGAGCAGGAAGAGACAGCTGAAGTTCCTGGGACATGCTATGAGGAAGGAAGACTTGGAGAACGTGATACTAACAGACCAGATAGAGGGGAAAAAAGACAGGCGAAAGCAATGGATAAGATATTTGAAGGACCTAATCTGGTGGATGATGGAACGAGGGTTGCATGGTGTAACAGGAGAAGGCGTGCTAAGAGCCACCAGGTATAGGGTAACGTGGAAACCCATGATCGCCTACGTCCTGAAAGGACAGGGCACATAGAAGAAGAAGAAGAAAAAGAAGAAGAAGAAATCATGTATTGAAAGAGATATAATCCCCAAAGCATGTATCACGTATGGCACTTAACTTACTGATTAACAAGAAAGACAGTTACGTCACATTCTTTTACAGTATATTCATGTATATAATTGTAAGTTCTGTTCTAAAAGTTTCTTCTCTCGCACTTCTCGCTTGTGGAACTCTCATCTAGATATTTTCTTTCTATTCAACTTCGATCTTCAAATAGTTTAAACATTAGCCTGTATAAATTTTCCATTTGGTAATTTTCGTTTTAACTCCCGACGGCTTTTCCCCTTCAAATTTATCCAAAATAGCTTTATCGCTGTGCATATGTATATGCTGAACTCAAATCAACAATTAGTTACTGAAGAAACTTAGTTTTTTTTATCTAAATGTCCATAAAAAACGAACTAGATAATGCTATTTGGAATAAATTTGAAGGGGAAAAGCCGTCGGGAGTTAAATCGAAAATTACCTTCCATTCTTAATTCTTGTTCCTTTATTGCTATTTCTACTTTCAATACTTTTTTCATATACTTTCCCACTATGTAAATCCATTTACACCTGTGTTTTATTGCCTTGCTTTTGGTGAAATGACTTAAAAAATTCAAATGAATAATGTGTAAACAAAAATATCTTAGATGTAATATATATCCTGAGTAATATTTTTAAATGACATGGTTCTCCATAGATTTAATTAAGTGATTCTCCAAAAATTTATTTGCTCATTATCTACCAACTGTATTGTCTATTTTCCAAAGAAATTACAGTGGCTCACCCACGGTTAAGAATTCATTGAAATTAATTCATATAGATTTGCTGCCAACCAAACCTAAAATACCCAGAGCCTTCTGTCATTAAAAGTTTAACTGGTGCGCGATGAGATACAGGTGTAGATTTTGTCTACATTATACGTCTTAAAAAGCACAATAGATTAGGATGCAATTTGCATTAATTTTTGTAGGGAATCTTTGAAACACGGGAATTTTAATGATATATATTATGTAAAAAGATAATACGGGTTATAATACTCATAAAATTAACATGTTTTTATTATTTAAAAATCGAATGGCTCGATTATTTGTATTAAGCTTTTCCATTTTCATTATTATTTGTATTATTCAGATATTAACTTAACAATTTAGCGTAAATGATGAAAGGGGAAATTTGAAAAGATTTTTGAATTCTTATAAATTATTATACTAAAAAATAATAAAAATGAAAACAGTTGTGTTAAGACCCATTATTCTTTGACTTTTTTCTTTTCAGACTACGCTATCCGTAATATATATTGTTAAAAAAATGAAATGCTTAGCTAAATAAAAAATTGCATAGTTTTATTGTATTTTTGTTTTCCCAGTTCAAAGCTCATTTTTTAAAAAAAATAAATGTTGCGTCACTCACTGACGAAAGAGAAAATATGCCACAATGTCGGACGTGTTAGAAAGAATAACATTTTTTTCAAAAATAATTAAAACATAGTTTGATCTATCCTCTCAATACATTTTGCCGATAAAAATTTGTTTTCATTCAGTGTTCCAAACAGACATGTCTAGATTCGTGATAGACGCAATTCTATCGTATCAATTTCTTTGTTTGTATTCATAGTCTTGTAGTTTATTTTATTTATGACTTCCATGGGAGCCTGCATTTAGATGCTATTGAGTGACTGAATGTCTGCGAGGAATATCGTTCATGCATCAGATACCATTAGCTCTATGTAATAACTGTCGCTTGCTAGGTGCTCCACGGCCATGGCCTAAAGTTAGAGTTGGTTTAGTTCTATAAAACCATAAGCTACTAATTTATCGACATTTCAAAATACACACGTAAATGATTATATATTAGAATGTTCACATTGATTTTTACAATTGATTTTGGGAAAATTCTCATTGATTTTTCAGAAATGATATTCCAAGATTTATTGATTTTGTCTTTAATTAGAAATTGTTTCAACTTTTTTTTCAGATTTGTTAGTCTGTAAAGTTGAGTCAACTGTGCTTAGAAAATAATGGAAATAATTTTCTGTTTGACGTAGACAAGTTGGATTAACAGAAAATGGCGAATCAAAGCTGATTTTCATAGAATTATGCTATCCGAATGTTTTCGATCTAGAAATTGATATAATAAAACATGCACTCGTTGAATGTATCTGGATTTGTAATTTGTTTTGTTTTTTCTCGGAAAATATATTTGTCTTTATGTGCAGGAATAACGATCATTGGTAAACAAAAGTTTCAGACACCGCTATTTCTTTTACTAATGGCGTTTATGGTGCGTTTACCTTTCACCAACTACTAATCTCGTCACCAATTCTCTACGGGAAGGATAAGATTATGAATGGGTTTTCAAATGTATCTTGATGTTTGTGATTATATAACAATGTCTGCTTTGCTGGGCTGTTGTTTCCGTCGGTAAGATATTGATTGTTTCGACGCAACTTCTGTTTCAGAGAACCCATTACAAATATGAAAATCACTAGCATTAGCCGCAAACGCTGGCGAAATTTGCTATACTCGAAAATTGCTCAGCACGAGATCAGGATTTTGAATCAGAATATTCTTTGCAAATAGATGCAATATTATTTCAGTTTTGACGGCATATACATTTCCATAATTTGGATTAAATTATACACATGCACATGCACGAGAGTTAGAAAAAGTAATATAATTTTTTTAATACATAAGAAATATGGAATCCACTCAAATATATCGTACACTAAGTTATAGTTATACAACACAAATACAGAGCCCAAGGTAGTTTTCACCCGGAACACTACATGGAGTCTGCCTCGGGAAAGAAGAGGAATCCATACGAGACTATTCCTAATGGCAGAGTATCGTCTGGGGAAAAATCAGACAGGCACCCGACCCTGCTATATGCAATGTCTACGGCAATTTTTTTTCACCGAGATTACGGGTTCGGATTACTTATATTAAATAACACAGGTGAAAAGTTTTTTGGTGCCAAGAAAAAAAAAACACTTGTTTTTAAGTCATTTCGTGGTGCTGATTTCTGATATGTCATTAGATTTTCATGGTTAGCTATCATGTTTGCTCATTTTTAAACTAACAATCGCAACATTTAGATAATAAATGCCATAGAAACCCATCAATTTTCAGGTAGATTTTTCTTCGAGAAATATTACCATCAATCAATATCATATATACAGAAAACAAACAACAATAATGTTTTTTTTAAAAAACGAGGGATTTCTGTAAAACAAAAACTGTTGTTAACCCAAAAAATACAAGGTAATTTTAAGATTCAGTGCGCTCAAAATAGCTAAAAAAGATGGTTCCTCTCTTTACATCACTAAAAATTTATTATGTTGACCAGTGTAATCGGCTTTTGTGACAAATCCAGCCTCGATAGAGAGGTTACTAGTAAATGCCCAGATACGTATCCTTTCATCTTAATAGTTACCAATTCTTTTTATGAACTTTTTTCATCTACAAATGAGATCATGTATCCCACCTTCGTAAAAGTCAGCTAGCTACTGGTGTACTTATTTATTGCAGTTTTCACCATAACGTTTACATCTCACAATAGAATACGAACTAAAACAAAAGAGATTTTTTACAGATTTATTTAAAAAACAGCAATGCATACAGAATCCCAAAGACTCACCAATCAGACACAATTAAAGCAGCTAAATAGGAAGAAAAGTGTGAATATATTCAAACCCTAGCATCTTAAATTCAGACTTATTCGAAACCCTAGCATCTTAAATTCAGATACATTTGAGCAGAGCCAGCCTTCCCATTAAGCAGGTTGAGCAACCTAATAGATGAAATATAACGATTGTACACCACAAAAATAAAAAGCTACATCAGCAGCATACATTGCCTAAGCTTCATATCACTAAAAGTAGACCCAGGTACACTCATAGTAACATGTGATGTGAACAGCCTTTAAAAAATATACCCCGTGAACTAGGTAAATAGGTCATTATATTTTGAATTAGAAAGCATCCACAAATACTCCCCACACGCTTCACAAAATAATTTATTATACAAAATATAGAACTAATTTTAGAAAACAATTAATTCCAATTTAACAACCAAAATTATATTCAAACAACAGGTACTGCCATAGGGACAAAAATGGTAACAACATATGCAACACTCACACGAGCATATCTAGAATAAAACCTATACAACCAAAAAATAAAAAATAAAAACGCAATATGGGAAAGACATAAAAACAAAATTCAGTAAATCATGGAAAATATATCAGGATGAATGTTTTATCTTTTGGAAATCAACTGGGGGAGACATAAATAAACTACACAGAAAAAAAAAACTTCAAAATGTGCACTTCAAAAGTAAGTTCACACTAGAATGAAGCTGTAATGAATTGTCATTCGTAGGCATACTCATAAAAAAGCAATTACACAATTACAGACATTTACAATAATCCCTCACACACGCACACAACAATATCTTCATTTCAGGAAACTCTACCCTAGAAGTTGTCTAAAATCCATCCCTACTCTATAACACGACAAATTTACAAAATACTAGCCGACGAAAATACGCATAAAAAAACACTACGAATAAGAGGATACCTCACTTTCTTAATAAACAAGGGTTTAGATTTGGAAGAAGAAATACTGTTAGAATCCATCCGGAATAAAAAAAAAACAATCACATGACAAAGAAGTCAGTCAGTTAGTTAAGTGCCGTACGTGATACACGCTTGGGCGATCATGTCTCGAAAGAGGCATGACTGACTGGGCAGAAGATTATCCCGCAGTAGGCTGCTATTGCTTTCTGTGGTAGACTGGTTGCCGACCAAGGCTATAGAACGCAATCTGTCCTATTAGTTAACCCATAACTGGAAGGAAGAGACGGATTAATACCTTTCCCAAGGGTATTTGCGCGTAAGTGAATGCAATGGATTCAACTGGAATTCGAAATCCACTGTACCACAACGCACATCCTCAAGACAAAGAAGAAAACATTCTTTAATACGTCTTCATACACAACAAAAGCAGCACATAATTATTTACAAAGATGAAGAGACACATATAATTACTCAACAAAAATGATAAAATAAAAGATGACAAAATAAAAGATATCCAAAAGACAACCAAAATAATTAAAATCAAAAGCCAACCCCAACATCAAATCAAACCTCAACAAAATTCGAGCAACACACAACACATAGGGATGCAAAATGCAAAGGAAAAAGATAGAAAGCACTTTGTATATATAGATAAATGAAGTAATATTATTATTAGTAATAATAATAACAATAAATCTACATACACATTTCACACACACACACATATATATATATATATATATATATATATATATATATATATATATAAGAAATCTTACGGAAAGTCCGAAATAGTATTAACAGACATATTTTTTAAAATTTCTTTGAACAGTATGTTTAATGAATAATCTTATTTGAGTGAATACTCCGTTTTTCTTTTATCAAACGGTCCATTTATTTATATCAACCGGTCGGAATGCATATCTTCCAAACGAATTCTCGAATATTCAAACAGGTATATATATATATATATATATATATATATATATATACTTTTAATCATAGGAAAACAGAGTATCCACTCAAATATGAGTATCCATTAAAATTAATGCTCAAACAATAAATTTATACATATCTATATATATATATATATATATATATATATATATATATGTTGGGGGAATTATAATTATAGCATATCGTACCGGTGTTAATAAAACAGGGCTTGATGTAATGCAACGAAGCGATTATATTTGTATTACTAAATATACATATGATCCATCAATGCTAGCACAACTCGGACCTCCATTTCTAACACAATCTTCACGTGCTGAATATGAACTGCCTTTTACTTAATTACAAGGTAAACAAAAGACTGTCCGTTTTTAAAAGAAAAAAGAAAACGCTTCACATTATGTGTAACTTACATTTAGTCTTCGAAGCAATCATCATCGGCATCCAGCACCTTATACCAACGTGTCTCCAGTTGTTCAATGCCCTTGCGGTAGAACTCGGGGGGTGTTGACGCAAAGAAGTCAGTGACGGCTGTGTGCAAGTCTGCTTCGTTGGTGAAAGATTTTCCATGAAGATGATTATCCAGGGATTGGAAGAGGTGGTATTCGGATAGCGCAAGATCAGGTAAATATGGTGGATGGCACAAAGTCTCCCACCCAAGTTGTTGTATGGTAACCTTGACCACTCGCGCGATATGCGGCCTGGCGTTGTCATGGAGAAAAAGCACACCTTTGAGATTCACCAGTGCTGGCTCCTTCTGGCGCAATGCCTGTTGCACATGTTTTAATTGCTGCGAGTATAAGTCTCCAGTGACCGTTTGGCCCATTGTTAGCAGCTCAAAATGAACCGCTTGACGAACTGTGCAATCTTGCATAGGTGCATAGGTGGTTTTCGCGGTGAGAAGACAACTAATATCTGCAACGCTTGAGAGTTTCATACAGAACCCACTTTTCATCACTGGTAAGCACTCGATTGAATAATGATGTGGTACGGTGGCGAGAAAGCAGCGATACGCAGGCTACCACTCGTTGTCTCTTGTGGACCTCCAATAACGTTTGCAGTACCCTCTTGCTCAGTTTGTACGTCTTACCAAGGCGGTGCAGGTGAAGTTTAACTGTTTCAATAGAAACGTTGAACTGGCTTGCAAGTTCAGCACACGTTATACTACTGTCCTCTTCAATGACCGCCTTCCGGACTCCGTCATTCAAGACCAGTGGTCGTCCACTGCGAGGCTCAACATTTAGAGACAAATATCCTGTCTTTAATTTTCGAAACCAACGCTTTGCAGTACGTTCATCCACAACACTATCCCCAAATGCTTAACATATTCGGGGACTTGATGCAGTTGCTGATAAGCCCACTTTGAAGTCGTAAAGCAAACAGCTCCGAACGAGATCTCTAGACACTTCCATCCTTCTCACAGCTGTCCGACTAATTAACTGATGGCCGGGCACGGTGTGCATAGTTTTTATAATGTTAGATGTCCCTACATCCGGCTGTTCAAAATTTGAAAACTATAGCTACACGCATTTCGTATATATTTCAACTTCATTCAATGACTAATGAAAAAACGAACAGAATTTTTTTGGTGACCTTGTACGTATTGAACAGTTTATAAAGTTTCAAAAAATTCCGAGTTGTTCTATCGTTAAAAGTTTTATTCATATTTATTAACACACACACACACGCGCGCGCGCGCGCACACACACACACACACACACACACACATATATGAACACTGACTTTGAAGCTCTATTTCTTGTATAATCGTAATCACACACACGAATTATTTCTCAGATTTAATTTCGTAAATTGTAAAAGATTTGCCAAAATTAAAAAAGAAACAAACAATGCACCATATATAATAATATCGGATTTAAAAGAAAAAAAAAAAAGAAATATTGTTTTTAGTTTTACATCTGAAGACAGTACCGATAAATAATTCAGTCAGTTAAGTGTCACGCGTGATACACGCTTGGGCGATCATGTCTCGAAAAAAACATGACTGAAAGGGCAGAAGATTTTCCCGCAGTTGGATTTATTATTTTGTAAGGTAGACTGGTTACTAATCAAGTCTCTAGTAGTCAATCTGTCCTGTTATTTAACCCATTGATGAAAGAAGAAGTGGCAGATTAATCACTTTACTAATGGTATTTGCGTGTAAGTGAATGCAACGAATTCAACTGGTAATTGAACTTGTCTCTTCTATTTTTCATTTCGATTCGATATTCACCGAACTACATAGTAAATAATTATTCATGATTAAATTATTAGTTTTATTAGAAAAAACCTCGTCATAAAGACCATAACATATTAACTATCAAAGAAATGAGCAGTACCAACAGAAATTAGGTGTCATAACATAAATAACACTTATTAACTTCTTTTCAATATCAACTTTCTATAAAGTATTGCCTAATATTAATTAAACACTATTTCATAGATGTCTAATAAAATTGGGTCTTAATAATCAGTTGAAGTCTTGGTGTTTAACCCTCTAGGGCCATTCGTATCATATTATATTAATAAGTAGTAATTAGTGTGGGATCAGTTTATTACTTCATGACAATAGAAAACCGATCACCCACTTTATGCCCAGTATAAGCCTTAACCCTCTAGGGCCATTCGTATCATATTATATTAATAAGTAGTAATTAGTGGGGGATCAGTTTATTACTTCATGACAATAGAAAACCGATCACCCACTTTATGCCCAATAGAAGCCTTAACCCTCTAGGGCCATTCGTATCATATTATATTAATAAGTAGTAATTAGTGGGGGATCAGTTTATTACTTCATGACAATAGAAAACCGATCACCCACTTTATGCCCAGTATAAACCTTAACCCTCTAGGGCCATTCGTATCATATTTGATACAGTATGAAAACAAGCCTTGAAAGAAATATTTTCCTGAAAATTTTTTTAAGAGAAATATTTTATAAATTTCAAATGAAAGCAGTACTGACTGCTCAGTCAATGAATACCAAATGTTTCCTTATAGGGAAATACCAAATGTTTCCTTATAGGGAAATACTGTATCAAATATGATACGAATGGCCCTAGAGGGTTAAGTAGTAATTAGTGGGGGATCTGTTTATTACTTCATAACAATATAGAACTGATCCCCCCACTTTATGCCCAGTAGAAGCCTTAACCCTCTAGGGCCATTCGTATCATATTTGATACAGTATGAAAACAAGCCTTGAAAGAAATATTTTCCTGAAAAATTTTTTAAGAGAAATATTTTATAAATTTCAAATGAAAGCAGTACTGACTGCTCAGTCAATGAATACCAAATGTTTCCTTATAGGGAAATACCAAATGTTTCCTTATAGGGAAATACTGTATCAAATATGATACGAATGGCCCTAGAGGGTTAAGTAGTAATTAGTGGGGGGATCTGTTTATTACTTCATAACAATATAGAACTGATCCCCCCACTTTATGCCCAGTAGAAGCCTTAACCCTCTAGGGCCATTCGTATCATATTTGATACAGTATGAAAACAAGCCTTGAAAGAAATATTTTCCTGAAAAATTTTTTAAGAGAAATATTTTATAAATTTCAAATGAAAGCAGTACTGACTGCTCAGTCAATGAATACCAAATGTTTCCTTATAGGGAAATACCAAATGTTTCCTTATAGGGAAATACTGTATCAAATATGATACGAATGGCCCTAGAGGGTTAATATTTAGGTGGATCGGAATTTCTCTCGGTATATGCTATAAACTTTGGAGCTTTAATGAAATTTTTGATCGAAAAATTAATTTAAGAGTCAAAGGAACCCACATAAACGAGGTGGTATTAATAATCTTGGGACAGTCGGAAAGTTTTCTAAAAGTCATATAATAATTGTTCTTTCCTTAGTTAGTCAGTTAGTTACTTAGTTACTTAGTTACTTAGTTCCGTTACGCCACTGAAGAAAGATAGCACACTTTCTACACGAGCTTTTTCTTCCCTTCTATCTTTTTATAATTTATAAACGCTACTCTCCTTAGCCTTTCTTTCACCTTTGCCAAATGGAAGGGTAATAAAGAGTGAGAGAGTAGGAGGAGAGAGCCTATAGCATTACCGTAGCAGCAACAGCTTAAGCTGGTGGTTGTAGTAGTAACTGTGCGTGTATATGTGTGTGTATTGTACAATATAGTAAAAATAGGTAGGTTTGTTGTCGTTTCCTGCGACCTAATAACGAAATTACTTGCCTCTACACTCTTGGCCATAACTCAGTTGCTCTTTTCTGCTTACAATGGACACAGAAGCCATGATTTTTCATTAATAAAAAAAACATTTTCTCTTTCAAAATCTCTTATAAAATATAGTATTTTGATTATGGTCTGTGCATATGCTGCTTAATATAATATAAGATTTATATAAGTAAAATAGTTTCTATGGACATTATTATAGACATGTTAATAAAATTACACCCTGTATTATCGTTATTTTATTATCGAATACCTTTATGTTTGAAGACGTTACTATCATTTGTAGTATGACAAAGTAAAGGTTTTCCAGGAAATCATAATTATCCTCCGTGGAAATTCCAAAGGGTATCCTGCTAGTAATAAGTAAATGTGCGATATCTCTTCTTGGCAAAATTCAAAGAAGGGTCTGTAATTTAATCGAATCTGAATTGGCATGTCGGCTGTGGTCATTTTCTCACTGATATGACGTAGCGTCTGTCATCTCCTGCAAATATTTTCATGGTAATTGCTTTGATGAGGTTTTCCCTCTAGTTCTCCGGATACATGAATGTAAGCGTGCTACTAGATAGAGAAACTAGGTTTCACCATTTTTCTGTTCAACAAGCCACCACCACTTCTATTCTAGCAGCTTCTTTTTTGCATTTCTCACATATGGGGCTCCTTTTCGATTCCTCGCTTCCCTGTTAACTACAAACATTAAAAACAAATAAATGAAACCCCAGTCACGTCGTCGCTCTTATAGAAACTAAAATTTATTAACTTTTACTCACTTCTATTCACTAAAGTTGTCACATTCCAATTCAATCCGTCTACTTTCACTCGTTTTGTACTATAGTTAGGTATCCAGAATAAGTACCATACAAACAGCATTCTACTTTCGTGTATGA
Source organism: Ascarosepion bandense (assembly GCA_037127315.1). Lineage (NCBI taxonomy): Eukaryota > Metazoa > Mollusca > Cephalopoda > Sepiida > Sepiidae > Ascarosepion > Ascarosepion bandense. The sequence goes on along the minus strand of JBBBDQ010000303.1, from coordinate 3,890,586 downwards.
TTTTAGGATTCATAGAGATGTGATGTACTTGGATATTGTCCTCAGGTGATGTTAAGTATAGCTCTCAGCATTTGAGCGTAGGTTCTATCAAGCTATAACTGTAGAGTTTTAGTTAATGTCCAGACATACATTAAAGCTGGCTCTGCAGTAGCTCGGAAAAATCTCCGCTGGAGGCTGTCTAGTAGATCAAATTACCACATTACATAATTAATTCAAGGCGGGCCTGGATTTATCTGTGCACATTTTCATTTTTTTTTTTTTTCAGTACAATTTATATCACTTTCTAGGCATGGATAACTGATTTTATTGATTCAACTCAGAGTGTTTGTATTTGGCTTTGCTGTTTAGGATTAAAACAAAATGTCGCTTTTCCTATGGTTAAACAGGAATCGCGCGTTCCCCTTAGGGAAACTAGTCTCAGAATACAATATTAGTTATTTTAAAGAATAGAAAAGGATCGATTCTTCAACAAACAAATATCTAACATGTCCTCAGAACAAGGCTAACCTTAAGTCTGGCCTTCCATATCTAACTTCACGAGAAATAAAAATGACAAATGTAAATGGACGAAGGAAGATTATTAAGAAGTGGTGCACTGTTTCTACTTTACACTAAATAAGCCTGATAAAAAAATAAGCCTGATAAAAAAATAAGCCTGATAAAAAAATAAGCCTGATAAAAACTATATAAAACATAGCTACCAAATGTGGTGTGAAATAACAAGAGCATGATAAAATATTTTGACACAAACAACTTATCAAATATCAGGACATATATAAGGATAGTAAAATACTTCACAGACGCCGAATTAATAGAAATTACATCATGTGTTGATGCAACATTAAAAACAGGGAACAGTGTAATAAAACTTATACGAAGAACAGCTGCAGATTGTCTTAGTTTATAAATAAAACCAACGAAAAGTCACTTCCTATGCTTTCGCTAGATCATTAGATATGACCTGTATGTGATTGTAAAAGAATTATAAAAGAAAATATATGTAATAATAATAATAATAATAAGAAGAAGAAGAAGAAGAAGACGGCGAAGAAGAAGAAGAAAGAAGACGGTGAAGAAGAAGAAGAAGAAGAAGAAGAAGAAGAAGAAGAAGAAGAAGAAGAAGAAGAAACGCATTAATAGATTTATATTTTCTCACAAACATTAGGCAAATAGAACAAAAAGAAACCCATAGATACTCAGAAGTTAGCAAAGGAGTTGGTATACAGTATGGACAAATGAAGAAGAAATTAAGAAACGCATACTAAAGGCGTGAGCGTCTGGCGTCAAATACTGAATTGATTTCACAAAATACAAAGTTTTGATGTGGAAATTTACGAATGGGGCACATGAGTACATTTATGATTCCTGTTGTAGCTTAAGCCCTCGGATTGATTGAGAAAGGTTCCGGTAGATTAACTGAACAGTGGTAGCCCCTGCCTCAAATAAATAAAAATTGTACTCACCACAAGTATAGATCACATATTACAAAGTGTTTTATCTACGTAATAGGTGTGTGCTCTTTTTATTTTGCTTTCCTTTTTAAAAAAAATTATTGGAAAATATTCTGAACCTATTTCTGGCCTTATGTCACAAGTTAGGACCTGGAAGAAATGTGTTTAAAACAGAAAGCAAAAAGGAGAAAAGATAATAATAATATGATTTATGTATATGTTCTATTGGTATGTCGATTTATATAGGTCACACAACAGACAAACTAAATAATAGATTTAATACCTACAGTTATGGAGTCAGAGTCAACAATGAGACATCAACGGAACTCACGGATAATTGAATAACAAAACGACTAGAATTTTGACGACCATCTTACGGTACACAAAGTACATCCAAATCTACTGTATTTGTGACTCTTAAAATGCATGAATATAGTTATGTATCCTAACTGCTAATCACAGAAGCATTTTATAAGATTTTTACTAAGCTGTTTGACTACTAACATCAAGAAGGTACAGAAATTTAAAGACTTAACAGAGGACAGACAGGGCGACACAGTGACCCAAAGGCGTATTGGCATTACTAAGGACGCATTTGCAAAAATCTAAACAGAGTATTGAAAGACAGAAAAATTTAATTGGAAACAAAGAAAACTGCTATATGATCACATTATTTACATTGTTCGGATTGTTCTCCATATCTTTAATACCATGTTTACAACGTTTTGGCAGCTATGACACTGTCAGCTCTCTTCCTTCAGGTAGAGGGCGCTCTCTGCTTCCGAGCAGAGAGCACTAACCCAGTCAGGTTCCGCCGAAGGGTAGAATCACGACTCGGTAAAAACAGACAGGCATTTTTTGACATGGCCGGGAAGACCCATTATAAAATGACGTTGTGTCACATCTAACCTTACGTGGGAAAGTTGGTAAATATCATTGTAAACTCCAGCCTTCCTCAGGTGCTATGAATTTCAAACCGAACTCGAAACTTTTCGGATCAAAATTCCTAGCACCTGAAGAAAACCGGAGCTTACAACGGCCGAAATATCGTAAGCATGGCAATAAAGATGAGGAGAACAGGATACTTGGACCCAACATGTGATCAATGAAGAGGTTTTGGAAAGGATGGATACGAAAAAGAAACATAATATCAGGAAGGGATAGCTTATGTTTCTAGAATATGTAATGAGGAAGATGGTTTGGAAAATCTGATGCAGAATAGAGAGAGGGAAAGGGAGACAGGGGAAAGCAAAACTTGGCATACTTGATGGGCTTAAGGAAATAGCTGGCAGAGCAGGTTTTGGAAGAAATAACAAGAGAAAAGATTTTAAGAGCCAGAAAATATATGGGGACATAGAGAACCATGATCACCTATATTTTGAAGGGACACAGCTAATAAAAGAAGAAGAAGAAGAAGTAACAAATTAACTAACAAAATGTTTAATGATGAGGAACATCACTATCATATAATAATAATAATAATAATAATAATAATAATAGAAACAGAACATGTCACCATTCTATGGGATTACCCCATATATGCAGACCGAAAAATTGAAGTAAACAGGCCGGACATTATTGTTAAAAACCAGAAAGAAAAAAAAAAATTGCCTATTAATTAATATGGCTTGTCTAGCGGATTGTATCATAGCAACCAAGAAATTCGAAAAAAATGTCAAAATATAAAGACCTGGGAATTGAAATGGAAAAAAATGTGGAAATTGAAAACAAGTATCGTACCAGTGACTGTGGGTGCACTTGGAATGATAAAAAAATGGAACAAAAAACACATTAAAAGAATCCCTGGAAACACCAGGTTTAGAGATATACAAAAATTGTCTTGTTAAGTACAGCCCACACATTAAGGAAAACTTTGTCTATGTAACGCTAGGGATGTTAAGGAGATATGAAAAAACATAAAATGGAGTCATAACAACACACCACTACCTGCCTTAGGTCTTCTTGCAGATTTGTTAGTTAGTGCGATCATAGCAGAAATCAATTTATAATGAAAAATAACATAATAATAATAGTAATAATAAAAATAATAAATATATCGAAAAAGCTGAGATAGATAGATAGATAGATAGATAGATAGATAGATAGATAGATAGATAGATTTTGGCAAAATTTACACTGGACAATGTGTAAACACTTTAGAAAATATGACAACAAACAACGGTAAAAACACCACCAAGCACCGGTTAGAGAAACAGAAGACATCACAATTTTATGAGATTACATACAGGAACATCGGACGTAAATATGTTGGACGTAATTGTCAAATGTCGAAAAGAAAATACTGACTGATATAGCTCACTCTGCGGTTGGTAACATAGCGACCAAGTAATTTTAAAAACTATCGACGTATAAAAACCTGGGAATCAAAATAGAAAAAAAAACAATTTGGAGACTGAGGACGAGAGTAGTACCAGTTATACCAGATGAACTTGGAATGATGAAAAAAAAACAAAACAACAAAACTTAGAAAAAACGCTGGAAATACCAGATTAGGAAAATGTCAAAAAATATATCTTGATAAGTATAGTCCATGAACGAAAAAAACAAAAACAAAAAAACAAAAAACAAATTGACTTTAGTCACTTGTGATATTATGGGAGTTAAAAAAAAAACTACTAATAAAATGCAACCATAAAACACACCACTACTTGCGTTAGGTCTTCCCGCAGACTTGGTAGATAGTGTGATCAAAGCAGTAATCGAAATATAATGAGAGTAATGATATTAAATTCTCAATTAAATCCTTGATGAGCAAAGGAAGCCATATTTACTAAAATTTGATTACGGTAACATATGAAATGATCCTGGTAGTTATTTTAAGGCTTAGCAGCGCCTAGTTTTAAATTATTGAATCGATATCATATTCTATCTCTTTCGCTTTATCAATAATCATCAGTGGAAACTGCATTACTCTGTTCTTTCCCGCACTCACGTAGCTATATATTAAATAGTAAACTTCACTGTTTAGAATTTTGTTGGCGGCTAGTCTAGCAGAAGGTATACTTTGAAATCAAATCTGTGAAGATGACCACGAGAGAAAAACTGTGCTTATCTTACTGAAAATTTAATGGTAATTCACAGAATAAAGAGAAAGAAAAAACATATTTTAATCAAGTTTCCCATCTCTACAACTGACTTGATTTTTAGCTAACATCCCTTTTTTCTGATTGTGATAATATTTTCTTTAATCTGGATTTAAAGCCAATGCAAAGCCTCCAACAAAGTATGCATATTTCTTTCTTATTTATGTTCTTGTAGCAATTATTTCCATGATAATGTAAATAGGACAACAGCTTAATATATCCTCATCCGTCCATGACGTTCTAGTTTCTTTCTACATGATAGTCGTATTACTTCCTGACTTACCTTCGTGGAGCCCATCCCTTTTCACAGCCTACTTGAAGCTTCGTATTGGTCACGCACTCATGACCGTTGATTTTCATCTAGGAAGCCAGCTGCTCAGTAATATCGTATCATCACTGCACATGATATACAGCAAGTAGTTCATTCCCACGTGCAAATTAAGTCTTCACCGGGTTTAAAATCGACGCACTTACTGACACACTGCTAAAATCCTGACGGGTCATAACCATGGAACGACTAAACTACTACACTTAATTACACTACTTTAGATAACAATATGATAGATCTCTTCATTTCGTCGGATTTTATTTATTTGAAAAATTCTGCGGCAAGAATGATTAAAAAATGTACCCTGTAAACTTTCTAGGAAATGAAATTATGCAGATCCATTTCTAATTATAAAAAATAAATATATCTTTTCACACTTCAACAAAAATTTTAATGAAAAACATTTGTAGGCATTTAAGCCGAAACTCCAACTTTCACAAAGGAAAAAACTGAAAATGACTCAACTATTGATGAGCTTCGTTCTTGTACATATGGCAGTGAAATATAACAGTAATTATTTTAGTTTAATTGTTTTTTTATTAATTATTTTCCAGCATTCTAATTTTTTTTCTATTTTGTTGGAGATAATTTATCTTAAACAAAACGGAATATATATATATATATATATATATATATATATATATATATATATATATATATATATATGTCGGGAACGAAACTAGGTCAAAAGTAAGTGGATGTCTTGCCACACTGATGAGCTGGGATACAGCGAAACGGATTCGTGGGTGACTAATTGATTATGTTCTTATTACCACTGAGTTCTCTAGGAGAAGAAAAAATTAAAAACAGTACTTTACTATTTACGCATTAATTGTCAGTAATAAATTGATTCTCCTAGCGGCTGGCATGTGTATACAACGCATATATATATATATATATATATATATATATATATATATATATATATATATATATATATATGTCACAATTTATTGTAAATAATCAAGCCAGTAGATATAAATATATAATACTGTTTAATTAAAAAAAGAATATCTACTTTAATACGAGTATCGATAAAAAATAATGTTCAAACAATTCATTTCAAATTGTTGGTTGTTTATTACCAAGTTTCGTTAAAATTCGTTAATTTGCGCAACATGTTTACATTTATTGACATTACGATACATTTCTGAGCAGATATGGTTGTTGCGATAAATCGAAAATTGTGTTATATAGGCTTGATTAAAACCTTGTTTAGCCTGGAGGCCATTCGTGGTCGAGCGATCTAAGACGTTGCCAGATTAAATGGGAGGTTCCCCTATGTAGGTATGGGTCGCAGGTTCGAATCCTGCCGAATGGTACACATTTTCGTAAAAACAATTTATCGTAAATAATCAGGACAGTAGATATAAATATATAATACTGTTTAATTAAAACAGAGCAGCTACTTAAATACGAGTATCGTTAAAACAATTCATTTCATATATATTTTGATATATAACACGCTAAAATGTCCTCCTCTCTCAGCCATACGCCGATAGGTTTGGGAGTAGGCACTAAGACTTACACGAAATAGCCCGGGGAAGCAAGTGGATGCAATATAGGCATGTATGAAGATCACTAATATATATATATATATATATATATATATATATATAGTCATCCGCAGACAGATCTGTTTCTCTGTATCACAGCTCATAAATACGATTAGACTCCGATTGCTTTTTTTAACCCAGGATTGAAACACGACCGAATTGCTTTTTTGAAATGGAAATTTGCCTCACCAAATATGTGAGAAAAAATAATATTAAAAAAAAAACACAGAGAAAATTTTACATGAAGATAACCATGAATTCAGTAATTTTCTTCTGGAATCTAATTATTGTAAAGAACTTGCCAAATCAAAAAAAAAAATACACCATGTATAATGATATCGGATTAAAAGATAAAGAGAGAAATAACTTTGAAGTAATTTACATCTGAAGACAGTACCTATGAATAATTCATTCAGTTAATTGCCATATGGGAAACATTTTTGAACGGTTATGTCTTGAAAGAAACATGCCTGAGTGGGTAGAAGTTTTACTCGCTGTAGTTTGCGGTAGACTCGTTTGCAATTAAGTCTAAAAAGCCTAATCTGTCCTGCCATTTAACCCATAGTTGGAGGGAGAAGCGACCGATTAATACCTTTCCCAAGAGTATTTGCACGTAAGGGAATATAACTGGAACTCGAACTCGAACTCGAATCTCCGATTTTTCGTCCCGAGCTGATATCCACGACACCACAACGTACTTGATATAATGCAAAAATATTACAATATCAGTCAATATTTTTATTGATATTTAAAATGGGACTCATGCACACACTATTTGATTATTTTTCAATCATTCCGCTTTCTTTGCTATCCTCTTCCGGCACACCTAAGTGAAGCGCCGCACCTAGAAGGTGTGCCGCATTTATGAGCCACACCTCACACATTAGGAGTGCTGCACCGTTTGTAGAACAACTGATCTAAGTATTGCTATCATTAAGAAAAACAAGCAAAATAAGCGATGTGTTAAGGAAGCGCCCTGAGATTTAAAAAAATGTGATAATGGTGATGTCAATTTACTTTTGATGTGTCTTTATGGAAAAACAAAAACAAAAAATCTCTGGTATGACTAACGTAAATAGAAGCTACCGTATGCAATGGTCATATCTAGTACTATAGAAAACGGTTTACGAAGGTCGAGCTGAGTGTCAAGTCAAAACAATTGCGTGACAAATTTCGACCCACAAACTACATGCATAAATCGACAAACTCTAAGGTGAAAAGCGAAGTAATCGACCTTACAGAATGACAAATCGAAACCACAAGCCTCAGTGGGCGACAGATACGTAAATTGGGGGAGAGCAAGTGACGCCGAGGAGAAGTAGATCGAAATAAATCAAGATTTATTTAGCGCCGGTTTAATGTACAAAGCAAAACCAATCTCGCCCATATTTGCTCAAGACTAGTCAGTTAATTGCCATACGCGATAAACGTCTCGAAAAACACATTGCCAACTGGACAGATTTTCCTTCAGTAAGTTGACATTATTTCCTGCATTAGACTGGTTTCCAAAGGAACCCAATCTATCCTGCTAATTAACCCATAGCTGAATGGAGAAGCGACTGACTCATACCTATCCCAAGGGCATTTGCGATTCCTCGTTCCAAGCCGCAACGAACATCTTGCTCAAGATAGTTGCAAGATAAACCACAAGTAGACGCTGTGTGTGTTAAACAAATGCACGTGTAAATGAGTAAGCATATGGAGATGAGATTGGGTAGCATTCATAGAAAACATATCTGCTTCGAAATATCAGCCAGCCATTATATTGTAAATAATTGATTTAAATGTTTTTATTAATTGTATAACACAGACATTAAAATAAATTAGCCTGTGATAAAAACACCTTTACGCACATCTAAACAAAGTTCCCAACAATATTAATTCCTACCTTATATATTTTAAATTAAATGCAGGCAACGATGTTAGTGAAAATGAAAATAGAAAGATTTATTAACAATAGTAAATTACTTCTCTCTTCTGCAATTTCTTCTGTGAACAATTATGCTAGTAATGTTTACTAAAAATAAAAAACACAAATTTCTCATGATATCCCTGAGAAATTAAATTATATTTTTACACCTGATTTCGACCAGCCACAGACATAAACAGTAACTTACACCATAAATAATTTTCTCAATTGTGTAAATCTTTCCATGGAATTTCCATTAGTTTCAGTCTTTTAAGGACATTTCAAACCGTACCAAGAATACGATTTTCATCGATATGTTCCACCTTTCTTCAGAATTTTCTTACCAAGTTTCTATGTTTGTCCAGTCAAGCACTTTCTTAAAGATCCACTTATTTATCAGATGGTTGAGCAAATTAACTTTCTTCTTTCTGATTTAGCATCACTTTCTCGAAGTAACTACTTAAAAACTGACACAGACACATAATGTATTCTCTCATTCAAAAATGTTGGATAATTATGTTAAATGAATAATGACTAATGGTTAAGAGAGAGAGAGCGAATAACTCGAAAATGCTTATTTGTTTTATTATAATTGAAACTGATGTATGATGTCCGAATTGTTTACTTCGACTTTTAAGTGAATGTACAGCTTGAATAATCATCTTCGTCAACTGCCATATAATTCTGCACACCACGAAACACAACGGATAATGCAAACGCAATCCTTGACTGCATTCTCACCTTGGAAGTGTAACCGTTCTTTGAGATGCTTACTGTTTCCATGCAAAAAAAAGAAGGAAAGAAAAGAAAAAATTCGCATTCAAATCCGATTGTATTGCAGGCGTTGATAGATTGTCGCCTTTGTGCGCATGCGCACGTTTCTTCTGGCGTTCCCGAGTTTTTCTACTTTGTAGTTTCTTAGGCTTAAGCCATTTGCCAGATAAAACAAAATAATAGGAAAAGTCAGAATAGAATAAAGGTGAAAAATACAGAAAGGGACGAGAGCGTGAATCCCGAGAGAGATTGGCGAAGGGAAAAAAAAAAAAGAAAAAGGAAAAGAAAAACGAAGCGCAGCAAAAGGCACACATGGCAAAAATAAAGATAATATTAAAAAGTCGAAAAATATAAGAGATGGCAAATAAAATTAAAAATATTGCGGGAGAATAGATCTCAAAAACTAAATCTGAAATAGGATACAGAAAGAATATGAGTGAAAAATAAATATATATGAAGAAAGAATGAAAATATAAGTGAAAAAAGAAGGTAACAATATAACAAACTAAAATGTGAAAGAAAGGCATGAATGAAATCTAAGTGAGAATGAAAAAGTTTAAAGGAAAATGACTGAAAGTAAAAAGGAACAAAAACGAGCAAATAAAGAGAGAATGAAATGAAAATAATAAAAAAGCAAAACGAATGGAAAGAAAGACGAAATTGAAGTAAAAACAAAGAAAGAACGAATGTGGGATATTTACGATAATGAACAAGGGAAAGAAAAATATAATGAACAGCAAGAAAGTAAGAACTATTAAAGAAAAACGAAAAAGGAATGAATGAAGGATTGACGCACAAGAAAAGAAAAAATGTGAAACAAATAAAAAAAAAATTAAAAGGGCAATTTATCGAAATGGAAGGACAATATACGAGAGAATATGAAAGAAACGAGCAAAGAAGGGGGAAAAAAGAATATGAAAAAGTGGAAGAATGAAAAAAATAAATAAAACCAGAAACTACTGAGATAGAAAAAAAGGCTCAAGTAAAAGAACAAAAGAAAAAAGAAAATAGAATAAAAGAGAAAATTTAAGGAGAGCGAAAGGAAAAAAAATAGATGGCAAAGAAAAAGAGATCAGGACAAATGTAGACAGCCTAGAGAAAAATAATGATGAGCAGAGAATGAAAACTGTGATAAACCAAGAAAAAGAAAAAAATTGATAAGATCAAATGATGGTTGATAGTGAATGAAGTCAAAAATAAGAAAGGCATGAGCCGAGAGAATAAAAAAAGTAATAGAAACAAATCAAATAAAAAAGCGGAAGAAATTATATGGAATGGACGAAAAAAAATTTAAAAAATAAACATCCAAACAACAAGATAAACTGTAGCACGTAAAATAGCTTTGAAGCAAAGCAAGATTTGAAAAAGAGAAAGAAAAGGAAACAAAAGAAAAGACAAGTGAGACAAAATGAGAAAGGAAAGGTCAACGAAAGAATAAGATAAAATTAACAGAAAAGGGAAAAGTAAAAAAAGAAAAAGAAAAAATAAGAAACCAATTATTGACAAATCATAGTCTAAGAGAAAAAAAGAAAATAAAGGATGGTAAAAAAGGATTTTAAAAAATAATTAAAAAGACAAATGCAAATATAAACGTTAATAAAACACCAGAAAATTAAATAAATAATAAAAATGAATGAAATACGAAAATAAAAATGCAAATATACGGAAGAACCATGGACAGGGAAAAAATGAAAAGACGAAATTAAAACAAGTGAATGATTATATGAAAAAAAAATGACAAAAGTTATGAGAGAAATAAAATGAGAAGAATAAATTATTCAATAAAACACTAGAAAAAAGAAAAAAGAAAAAAGGCACTAAAACTCAAGAGAAAATGAAAACAAAGAAAATAAATCTACAGAAAGAAAGAGATAATAGAAAAGGTGACAAGAAAAGCACAAAAAAAAAAACAATAAAAATGAAAAAATAGAAAGAAAAGAAAATTAATTAAAATAGATGAGAGAATGAAAAATGGGAATAACAGAGATAAAAATTGAAGGAAAAGAAAGGCAACTTAAATAGACGAGAGAACGAAAAATGGGAATAAGAGAGTATAAAATGAAAGAAAAGAAAGGCAACTTAATTAGACAACAGAACGAAAAATGGGAATAAGAGACAATAAACTGAAAGAAAAGAAAGGCAACTTAAATAGACGAGAGAACAAAAAATGGGAATAAGAGAATATAAATTGAAGGAAAAAAAAAGGCAACTACAATAAATGAGAGAATGAAAAAGGGCAATAATAGAGATAAAATTTGAAGGAAAAGAAAGGCAACTTAAATAGACGAGAGAATGAAAAATGGGAATAGGAGAGAATAAAATGAAAGAAAAGAAAGGCAACTTAAATAGACGAGAGAACGAAAAATGGGACTAAGAGAGAATAAAATGAAAGAAAAGAAAGGCAACTTAAATAAACGAGAGAACGAACTTAAGAATAAGAGAGAATAAAATGAAGGAAAAGAAAGGCTGTAAAAAGGACAAGATAGAATGAAAAGAAAGAAACGAAAGTTAACATAAAAAGAAAAAATAATTAAAAAAATCAGTAGTAAACTTTGAAATATAAATGTGTTAATGACGTATATCTTTTAATAATAAAAGACGAAAAAAAGTCAGCAATCAGAGACGAGACAGAATTAAAAGAAGTCAAAGAAAGGTACCGGGACGGAAATATGCTAAAAAGACGTGTAAATTAAGAGTCAATGAAAAACAAGAAAGAATGAAAAAAGATAAAAAAGCTCTAATGAAAAGTGGAAAAAATAGCAAAAGTGTGTGAATAGGAAGAAATCAGAATGTAAATAAATGAGTTCATTGTAAGGGAACACATCAGAAATGCCAATAATATATTCCTAATCAACAGGAAACAATAATTATTAGCGAAAGGTTGAAACCAAGAATGGCAGATTAACTATGAAATTAAAAGGGAGCAAATCAGACCCTCTCGAATTAACCAAAATATTATACAGGGGTTTCCAACATTTCATATAATAAGCGATTATGCTAGGCAATAAGAACCTCATTTTTAAACTAGCATTGCAATAAATATAATAAGAGAGTCGTTAAAGAAATGAAAAGAGAGATCCGATCAAGGCTTTAATAGTGGCAGCAGCAATAGAAAATCAAATAAGGCTGACAAGCATGACAATTAGTAGTATTTTTGGGAGGCAAAGGTTCCAAATTCCTAGACAGAATCCGAATTCTCTAAACTGGGTTGTCATGCGAAAAGATATCCTACTTTATATATTAGTGGCTTCGTAATATGGGGGAATATTAACTGTAATTTCAATCATATTTCAGTGTATTTAAAGCCAGGAAAAATCATATTCAGTGTATTTAAAGCCAGGAAAAATCATATTTCAGTGTATTTAAAGCCAGGAAAAATCATATTTCAGTGTATTTAAAGCCAGGAAAAACTGAGAAGCGCTAAATAAAGACAAGACGAAATATCTTTAAACATGGATATGTGAATTAAAAATCTACAAATTTGAAATAAATAAATCTCCTTGAAATTTACCTAGATAGGCAATCGATGAACAAGAGAGATGAAGACTAATCAAAGTTTAGAAAATAAAATGAAAATAGTTTGCCATATATTTTTTTAATCGTATCACCCCGAGCAAGGCGGTAACGCCACTGAAGCACAGGGCGCTACCTAGGAGTGAAAAGATGGGAAAAGAGAAAGCCGGGAACAACATCCTAAACAGGGAACAAAGGATGAGCCTCTTCCCCTGTTCAATAGTCGTGGGTGGAGTGTGAACCGGGCGATAGATTAGTCTATTTACTCCAATTGAAAAAAAATATATAAAAGAGTGAAAAGATTGGAAAAGAGAAAGCCGGAAACCAAATCATAAACAGGGAAAAAGGGATGAGCCTCTTCACCTGTTCAATAGATGTGGGTGAAGTGTGAACCGGGCGATAGTCTGATCTATCTACTCCAATTCTTTAATTGCATCTATACTTGACCAAACGACTGTTCATACGAATCAAGAAATATTGTGTATTTTTGTGTGCTGAGATTGCTTTTAAAGAATCAATGACAATCAGGCCTTCCGTATATTCGTCAAAACAGACAACAGTTCGTTCTAACATACACAACTTCTTTGGTTATTACCATTCTTTAAAACAAGAAGTTGCATCAAATTTTGATTGATCTACATCTCAAAATCTTACAAATGATCAAACTATATTATGGTGCATGTCAGAAGGGCTTTCTTTTTTTTTTTTTAATCATTTCACCCCGAGCAAGGCGGAAACGCCACTGATGTGCAGGGGGTTACATAAATGTAAAAAGAATAATTAGAAAAGAGTGAGTAGTACAAACTAGTTAGAAAGGAACAATAGAAAGCAGGTGCGATGACAGATACATAGGTGGAGAAAAAGGGAAGGTTATACAGGGGTGGGGAGAGAGCTAGAGTCCAGTGGTTAGTAGATGAGTATGGACTTTGCATTTAAATTTCTGGAGGTTGTAGCCGTCAACAAAGCAAGAATACGGAAGCGAGTTCCACAGGCGGGAAGTGCGAGAGAAGAAGCTGCAGGAGTAGAATTGTCGTCTGCATTTGGCTAACCTGACTGTGAATGGGTGGGACCCAGTTGCCAGTATGGTTGCACGAGTAAACACCTGTTGAGGAGGCTTCAGTGACTGAAGCTCGTCCGAGCAGAAGCCTTGAAAGTATTTATAAAACAGACAAAGGAAGGCCACATTTCGACTATGGGGAAGTGGCTGCAGTCGAGTCGCCAGATCAGTACCTATCACATTACAGACTCTCCTTTGGAGCTTGTCAAGAACACTGAGGAGAACGGCAGGGGCACCTGACCATAAATGGCAGCAGTACTCCATGCACGGACGGATGGTTGAAAAAAACATCCTGGATCGACATAGTGACCTAACCTTTTTAGCAGTAGATTTTGCTATGGATTCAATATAGTGGTTCCAGTTGAGGTCTGAGGACAGGGTAAGTCCGAGGAGGCGTAGTGTATTACTCTCAGGGAGAATCACTTGGTCCATGCTTATGGAAGGCAGGAGAGGTTGCCTGTAATGATTGACAGACAGCAGCTTGGTCTTAGATGAATTGAAGTTGACAAGCCACTTCTTGCCCCAGTTCACCACAGAGTGTAGATCCCGCTCAAGGTCAGCAGCGAGATTATGTCTGTCCGCCACGACAAGTTTCTTACTGGAGCGGGAGTATATTGTAGTGTCATCTGCGTAGATGCCTACTTGGGACTTGATCTCATCTGGGAGGTCGTTGTTTCTGATCAAACTAAAATATTTTCAGAACATAGTTTTATAGTTGTATCAAGAAAACGTAAACGTAAACATTTTTAAAATTCATACTAAACATTCGATCGCGTTAATTCCAGTAAATATTTTTAAATATTGTTTTATTAAAATAACTTTGAAACAAATCAAAACATGAAGAAATATAGAGAATAATTCTGTTTATTACAGAACACAATACCGTACAAATTTGTCACACTACATACAAAGTTTAGTTACTAATCATTTATTAATTATGCATCTAAATGCTGCCAAAAGATGATGCTTTTTAATGACATTAACTTTTCGTATGTTTTTAGAAGTTATTATACCTAAAACTGTACAAGAGCATAATATATATTTTGCCATATTATACCTGCAGCAACTGACACACAGAAGCAAATATTACGATTTCATTGGCGTAACATTTTCATTGATGAGTATAAAGCGTAGGAGTTAGATAATATTTCTTTGATTTGGCCTTGTGTCAGACATAACCGGGCCTCGGACAGCTTACAAGTTTTATGCAGAATTTCAGCATGTATACTAAAATAGAAAGGGGTGTAACACAAGAATGTGTTTTCCCACAGGATCTGTTCAATTTATACAGTGAAACAATTCCGAGAGAAATAAAAGCCTTGCAAGGATTCGTCATTGGCGGCCACATGTAACATACGCAGGTGACATGCAGAACCTCCTACAGAAAGTAGCAAGAGAAGGAGAGAAGAAAGTACTGAGCATAAATTTGAAGAATCCTGAATGTATGGTCATCAGCAAAAAGAAGACCCCAAAATGCCAACTACAGGTCGGTGAGACAAAAATAAAATAGGTAAAGAAATTTAAATAGCTGGGAAGTGATCTGACAAGGATGGAAAGTATGACATTGAGATCCAAAGACGCATTGACATGATCAAAGACGTATTTCAAAAGCTAAGCAGAGTATTAAGAGACAGGGAAATTTCATTGGAAACAAAGAAAAGACTGCTTGATTGCTATGCCCTTCTGTATGAAAAGGAATGTTGGACGATCTCATCAAGGATGAAGGAGAAGCTCAAGGCAGCAGAAATGGGGTTTTACCGAAGGGTGCTGATGATACGATGGATTGAGCACCTGACCAAAGATAAAATGATAGACAAGTAGCAAATGAGAAGAATATTTCTACTTAAAATCAGGAAAAGACAGCTGAAGTTCATAGGACACGAATCAGGGGAGAGGGCCTGAAGAGTTTAATACTCACAGAGCGGATAGAAAGAAAGAGACAGGGAAAAGCAGCGCAAGATTTACTTGATAGACTGGAGCAAATGGAAGAGGAGCGGGGCGTTGGAGAGATACCAAGAGAAAATCTTGAAAGTGACAAGTGACAGAGCCAAGTAAAGTTCATGATCGCCTATATCCCGAAGGGATACGGGACATGAAGAAGAAGATGTTCAATATAGCGTATTATGTTTTACAAAAATAATCTACTCCAAAATTCGCACCCCCCACCAAAAGAAAATTATGATCACGATAAAATATAGCTATAAAGAATTGTCGTTCGTAGACATACTCATAAAAACAAAAACAATTATATTATGAAAGATTTACCATAAACCCAACAATACGTTCATTTCAAGAGTCACCACCCTAAAAGTTGTCTAAAATGCATCCCCTACTCCCTAGCTCGACGAATTAGCACGATAGTAGCTGACGAAATCCTTCGAAAACCTTCCCAGAGGAACAATAAAAAACGCTACAAATAAGAGGATACCCTACTCCACTAATAAACATTAGTTTCCAACTGGCAGAAAAATACCATTAGAAAAGAACACGAAAAAGAAAATATTTTTTCATACGTCTCTAAACACAATAAAATTACCCCAGAATTATATACGAAGATCAAAAGACACAGAGAATTACTCTACAAAAATGATTAAATAAAGGAAATCTTAAAGACAACTAAAATAATTAAATACAAACGCCATCCCAAAATTAAAAAAAAAACATTATAAACTCATCGAATTTCGAGCAACACACAACAAAGAGTCACAAAATGCATAAAAAAGATGTGGGTTATGCAAGATTATAGTAGAAGGAAAACACTTCAAGTTCGAAAACACATCTACATTCAAAATAAAAACAAATCTGCGCTGCAATTCTAAAAACGTAATTTATGCTCTAAAATGCGATGAATGCGCAAAAATATACGTGGGTCGACACAAGACCTGAATAAAAGAGTAGCCCTGCACAGAAGTACCGTTTAACTAGCCAATAACAGAAAATTGTAAGTTTTCCAATATTTACACGAATTTAGTTGAGGTATATTTAGAGTAATGTCTATCTATCAAAATGCAGATTATGATACGCTCATGATGCAGAAAAACTTTTTATAAAAAATACAAGCGTTCCCTCAACAAAACATCATGAAAAACCTAATACACACACATACATTATATTCAAACACACTAAATTCAAATAGTTCCCCCCCCAAAAAAAAATATATATAATACTGTACAATAAGATGTACAGCAAATGAAATGTTCTAGTGTACAGTTTTTGTGCTCCCTTCCACATGTTAGTCTCTTCTTATTATTGACTGGCCAAAGCAAAGGTTTCCTAGCTGCCTTGTAAAATTTTGCAAAGTAATAATAACAAAAGAACCATTCTATTTTCATTTAGATTTATCCACTTGGCAATAATTACTAAAAATGGTAAGAAATACATAATTTTTTTTAAAACTGGGGTGGCTTAATAATTATGACCGGTAGTGTATATAGATTGTTATAGTTAATTTGATTCTTGGCATATGTTCAATGTTAATAGATATTCTTTGCTGTGAATAAAATATTTGGAACACCTGTTCTTTCTATTCTAAATGTGATGAGTTTAAACCGCTAACAACTCGGTGTATTTCTGATGAAAATATTAAATAATAAAAGAAAATCGAATTAAGATAGAAATGTTCATGGATTTTTTCAACTTAACTTTAAAAAAGAGAAGATGCATTTTTCATATGTTATGAAGCCAAAGTTTAAAATAATATCACAAACATGAACATATAACTCAGCTCCGGATTGTAAAATATTCATAACTTTATGACACTTGTTGATTCATTTCAGTTCTAGCCAAAATTTCATGTCCTTTTAATTCCTGTGTTTATTCTAAGAAATGATTAAAAATAATAAGCCTGATGAATGATTTGTCAAGCATTTTAAGATCAAATATACAGAATGTGAAAAATAGAGTGATATTACGTATATAAGTAAAACTTATCAAACTGGGTATCGTTCAAAATCGTTGAATTTATTATATATATCGACATTCACGACACAGTAAATAAAATATTTGGTAATGCTCTCGGTCCAAACATGACATCTCGACTCTAATCTCTCTAAGTGCTGTGACTTAACAAACTTTTGAATTTTTATAAACATTTCCATGGCAATTTCAATAATGTAATTTTCTCATTAGTACGACGAAGGCATAAATTTAAGCGTAGTGATAAAATAGCAAATAGGTTTATATTTTTACTGAGGAAATATATAGATATAATGTCCTTTATATACTCTTTCAGTCTCAGTATCTCCTGGCATTTAATAGCATTCCTGCTTTTCTTAGGTTTAAATGATTAGAAAATATACAATATAAATCAACCAACACAAACTTCGTAGACGTTAGACGAAGTTCAGGTTATTATATTTCTAATCAATTCCTCATTTACTGATGAAAATGAGATT
>JBBBDQ010000303.1:3857500-3870000 GCA_037127315.1 Ascarosepion bandense | reverse complement strand
TTTTCTATGTCTTTTCGAACACGTTTTTCCATTCTAATATTTTTCTTCTTGGGTTAGATTCTTTCCCTGGTTCCTTTTCAATCGTTTCTCCAGCACATCTCTTATAGCATCTATTCTTGCATTCATCCTCTATTCCAGTTTTTTTTACGCTGCTTTCTCTCACACACCACTCCTCCTAAGACCCTTTTCTTCTGTCTTATTAGACCGCTTCTCAGCACTGGCTATCCTGGCTTGTGCACTCAGTGCTTCACGGATTCATGCAATGACAGTAAATATCTTTGCCTCTCAGTCTTTCGGTATGAATTTTTCTGATATTGAGATAAGCATAATCGGTGCCTTCAACTTTGCTGTCGTTCTAATCGCTTTTCCATTTTTTGATGTTCAGTGGACCAAATTCTCTTAAATGCACAAAATAATGTAAAAGTTGAATCCCCATTTGTAGAATAAATTATTAGTTTTAAAATTTTTTATAAAAATTCAAATCCAGAATGTATTTAAATAATGATAAATGCTCTAATTAAGCCTACAAAATGGATATTAAATTTCTCTCTTAATACTGATTTAATTGCATATATAGATATATAATCAATTGATTCCAAGCAAGGCAGGATCGACACTGGTGCACAGGGGGTTTACAGTAAGAGAAAAAAACAAGTTACCTGGAATATCTATGAAAGGATAAGAGTTGTATTGAAATCAAGGAAATAGAAGATGGCAAAGGAGGTTGCGCTTAATCTTTGGAAGATTAGATTGTAGCTCTCAAGTAAGCAGTGAATTCCACAGAAGTGAAAATCCGAGAAAAGAAGTTATTCATATATTTCGACGGTAGAAAGGATACCAATCCAATAAATTAATTTGGTCGGGTAACCAGTGATTAAATCTTGTCAGAGCAGCTGCCATGAAAATACTAGTAGATAAAACAGAAGGAACCACATCACGTCGGTGGGAAAGTGACTGTCGGCGGGCTACCGTGTCAGGATGGATTGCATTGTACATCCTCTTTTGGATTTTCTTCTAACTCCAAGATGAATAGCAGGAACATCCGAACAATATTTAATGCACTGACGAATGATGGATTAAAACAAGTGAAAACATGAATTCTGACGAGAAAAATTTCAGGCCTGACAGTTTGATTCATCCTTCCTAGCAGGAGATTCAGCTATGGATACAATGAAGTCATTTAATTTGAGGTCATCTGAGAGAGTGAGGTCAATCAGGATGAACTATTTCAACGATAAATTATAGGGTAACATAATTCACATACTCTGATAAAATATCTTGTGACGGATGTATTTTCTGTGGCAGCCTTAATGAAAAATGAAAATGAAGACAAAATCCCCTTTTTTAAAATTTGTAAATTTTAGTTTAAATAAATTTCTTTCTGCCGAATTTCTGCTAGGTTTCAGAAACTAAACAATAATATACTGAAAAGCGAATAAGGTTTCGTAAAGGTTTGAACATTCTTAAAAGTTAAAAAGTGATTTTATCACGTTTAGATGGCTTTCAGAAATTTTCAATGGAAAAAATATTTTTAGAAACATTTAAAATTTAGAAATTTTAGTTGAAGAGCTTTTGACAAATTTAAGCTAGTTTTCATAGCCTAATTGACGATATATTGAAAAGTGAAAAGGGGTTCGCAAAGTTTCGAAAACTCTTAAAACTTTTTTTAAAATCGAAGTGTCATCGATTGATAACAAGTAGTTTCATTAAGTTTTCATACTTTTTTTTGTTTATTAATTTCTTTATAATTGTCTGAAAGGAAGTCTTAGTTGTAAATATATGCACTGATATTTGGTGCAATGGTTAACGGATTAGAAGGGAAAATCGGAAAGCCGATTTCGAATTCCAGTTAAATTTTTTGCATTCGCTTAGGCAAAATATACTTGGGAAATGAATTAATCAATTTTATCTTCAAGACAGCTTGTGGTCGTTAGCCTAGGTTGGCAAACAGTCTACCGCAGAAAGAAACATCAACCTTGTCAGTCAGGATAGAAAGGGACATGATTACCCAAGCGTGTATCTCGTATGGCACTTAACTGACTGATCAACGATTCATTGATTACAGTAACTATTGCATGAATTTATTTTTGCTTGATATTTGTTCATCTTAAAAATGTTATGTGTTTAAATGTTACGGTGAAACACAGATAATGGACTCTCCCTAATATATTAATAAGAGTTAACAGGAAGTTAACTCGAGAAGTTCTTGGAAAATTTATAGGAGTTCTTCGAAGTTCTAGAAAGTTCTTTAGATTTCTATTGCAGTTCAAGAGAATTACAAAGCAGTTGATATTATTCGTCTCTTAGCCAAATACTAAGGAGTCAGCTTTCAGTAGAAGATTACCAAGTTACAAACCTTTAGGGTTCATTGTCGATTAGCAACCGACATGGTAAGATTATAACTTTCAGTGCAAAATCTACCCCACAAAATATACTCAACAACATTAATGTAACAGAAAAATTGAAATATCTCTGGGAAGAAAGAGTTTAGCAACATAACGACAAAGCCTGTTCCAAGACAAAGTTGAAGAAAGATGATAACGTAATAAACAACGGAATCCTCATATTAAATCCCAAAAATATGATTACAATTTAAATATTGTAGGAATAAAAATCTAGTTAATTAAATTGTTCATTATGCGCTAGAAACAATTTTTTCTAAATGCAGATAAATATTTTACTTAGATTATTAAAAGGAATGGGATCCTGCATAGATTTATGAAATTAATTTTATTTTCCACTCGGGCCAACAGAGATACGACAATAAATATATAAATAAATGCTCATTTCGACACGCTAAGGCTGCTATATAACAATTTCATGATGTTAAAGAAAGAAATAAAAGCAGGGAGGGTCAACTCAAACATGATTTTCTACTAAACAATTTTTAAACGGTGTTAATATATTTTCTCGTAAGCTTTCGGCTTTGTATGAACTTTCAACTTAATACTTACTTACGTTTTTTGTACACACAGACAAACGAACAAACAGTAAAATATGTTAACTTATGTATTTTTTACCACTTTGATATAAATTTCTTGCATTTAATATGTCGGTTTCATGCCTCAATACATGAAAGTATAATGTAAAGAAATCGAGTTCCTACGCAATATATATATACACTACCGGTCACAATTATTAGGAAAACCCCACGTTTTAAAAAGATGTATTACATGCTATTTTAAAGTAGATAATTCGAAATGAAAATAGAATGGTTCTTTCGTTATTATTTGCAACATTTTACCAGGCAAGGAAATAAAGATGATGAGCTCGTCTGAATCACCCTAAATGTTTTTCAATCTTTCATTGATGAAACTGCAATATAGATAATTAATAAATATATATACATGCATTGGATGCACATGTTATAGGGCAGTATAAACAAAAGAACCATTTTATTTTCATTTACAGTTATTCACTTGGCAATAATTACGAAATAATAGTTTGAAATACATAATTTTTTTTAAATCACTGGGTTTGCCTAATAAATAGGGCTGTTAGTATATATATATATATATATATATATATATATATATATATATATATATATATCCGATTAAATAAATTGCAAACAATATGTTTGCTTATTTTTAATAAAATCCGTTCATATTCATGGATAATGGTGAATAATAATGTACTGTAACTCGGACAGATGTTATTATCATTCACTTCTTAAGGTACCCAAGTACTTTTAATATCTTTCCGAGGTCATCTTCAGGCCAGGGGAACTTGATACTCACAGGTTGGATAAATGGAAGAAGAGGTAGGGGAAAGCAGCGCGAGACTTAGATATGTCTGAGCAAATGGTTGACGGAGCGGGGTTTGAAAGAGATGCCAATTGAAGAATTACTGAGAGCAGCAACAGATAAAGTCAAGTGGAAGTCCATGACCGCCTATGTCCTGAAGGGATACGCCACATGCAGAAAAAGTCTATTGGTAATTTCGAAGATACCACAGCTCAGAAAACTCACTCTGATAAGAAAAGATATCCCAAATTTATTGGCGAGTGCCTTAAGCTCAAAGAGGAAGACTATGTCAGGTTCCTTGAGATTGAGGAGGTAGTGCTGCACTGGGACAACAGTGTGTCTGCTGGCCGACCCTATGACTGACAACAGGATTTTGCACTATACCCCACAAGCAGGAGAACTCACTTTCTGCGACAACATACCCACTTATATCTGGATACCTAAAACTGCAACACTCTTGTTTATTAGAAGTGAAACTCAGTTGGGAATTCAGTGTGATTATTATCGACAATCAAGCCTTTTTGTAACATTAAACATGAACTGAAGGCAAGGAATATGGCAGGTTTCCTCAACAAAAACAAAGAAACTGTCTAGAAAAGATGCAAGAGATTTCATATCTGGAGGCCTTGATTAAAGCTAATAGCAATTTTATTGAATAAATTTACTTGTTAACATTTCAAGATATTTTGTGTAATTTTGGTAAATATATCTGTTAACATCAGATGTTATTTTAATTTTTGCGGAATTTATATGTCAATTTATCTATTACCCGCTGTATATACTCTGTAAAATTATCAAAGGCATAACTTATTCATCATCAATAACCATTTGAAGCATTTCAGATTAGGAATCCGCTAAGACCGAGGTGGAAGTATGGGTAACTGTGGTGTAAGGCGAATGAGCAGCTGATAGCCAACACCTGGTTTCATAAAACCCAAAACGTTTATGAATATGAAGAAATCCAGGAGGTGACACGAAAAAACAATCGATTATATAACCATAGACAAAAGATTCTGAAATGCTATAGTTCAATGCAAAACCTATCCAACTGCCGTCTGCGGAAGCGACCACCTTCCAGTTATCTGCAAACTAAAGGTGAAAACATTGAAGACTAAAGAAGCCTAGGGCAGCACCCATACTGCAGTACAAGACGCTCCTGAATGACCTCAACCTGCAGAAAAGATATACTGACAGTGTGAAAAACAAATACGAAAAACAAATTGAAAAAGGGACGGAATTAAGAAGCGTTAGTGACATCAGCAAACTAGATGGTCCCAGAAAAAATATCAGACGCAGAATAAAAAAAAAACGAGTGAATGACTGAAGAGATTTTTGACATGATGCAAAGGAAACAGAAAACTGCCAAGATATTGAGCTGGATACAAAAAACTCCAACAGGAAATAAGGACCAAATCCAGACAGGCTAAAGGGGAATGGCCCAAAAACAAATGTGCCGAAGTAGAGAGATTGAGCTAGACTAATAAAGGAGAAATGCATAAAGAAATAAGGAAGCTGACCGGAAAAAACAAAAACATGCTCCTGAACAGGATTTATAACATCCGAGGATAAACAATGGTATTGGCGAAAAAGGAAATACTCCGTCGATGGAAAGAATATATAAAATATCTTTTCCCTGACAAAAGAGGGCCAACGATACTAAATAAAGATGCTGACGAACCGTAATTCCTAAGATCCAAAGTGAAAGCTGCAATGGCCAGACTGAATAAAAACAAAGCAGCTTGGCCAGACTGCATTGCAATAGAGATGTTGACATCCTTAGAAGATTTTGGCAAGAGAAACTTACGGAAATAAATGAAATTTCCAGCAGGGGAGTAAAACCAGACGACCTAATCCAATCAATTTTCATAGCTCTGCCTAATAAGCCAGGTGATATCGAATACGAACTCCACCGAACAATCAGTTTGATGAGCCACATAACGAAAATCATTGTCTGGATTCTGATGCAGTATCAAACCAGAAATAAGACAAAAACAGTGTGGTTTTGTCAGTGACACTGGGACAAGGAATGCAATATTTATGCTTAAGATGCTATCAGGAAGTGTGATAGAAATTAAAAAAGAAGTTTACCTGTGTTTTGTATGCCAAGGCGTTCGACAAAAGACGCCACAAGGAAGTAATGGAAATGCTCAACAACTTTGAAATATTTGGAAAAGACAGAGTAATAAAGAACCTCCTGCATACGGACAGGAAACTAATTCAGCAGATATACAAGGATAGAAATTAGAGTAAGAAAAGGATGTGTCTTTTCACCGGATCTATTCAACTTGTACAGCGAGACTATTCTGACGACCCTAGAAGTTCTGCCAGGATTCGTTATTAGCGGTCACAATCTGAACATAAGATACGCAGATGATACAATGCTGATAGCTGACACGTAAAAATATACAAGACTTCCTGAGAAAGGTAGATGAAGAAAGTAAAAAAAAAAATAAAAAATAAAAACTACAAGACAACCGAATATATGGTCATCAGCAATTGGAGAAGAACAAAATACTAATTACAGGTCGGGGATACTAAAATCAGGCAGGTACAAAAATCAAGCAAGTAATAAAAATTTAAGTACTTGGGAAGTGTTCTATCAGAGGACAGAATGTGTGACACTGACATCCGAAGCTGCGCAGAGCATTAAGCGACAAGAACATTTTGCTGAAAACAAATAAGAGAGCATTGTTTTTTTTATCTCTGTTCTTCAATATGGCAGTGAATAATAAAAAAAAGGAAATCTTGAAGCAGCTGTAATGTGGTTCTACAGAAGGATGTGAGAAATGATGAGTTTTTAGAAAGAATGAAATCTAAAAAGAAATTAATACTGAGCATCAGGAAAATACACCTGAAGTTCTTGTGCCATGTGGTGAGGAAAGAAGTCTCAGAGAATCTGATACCCACAGGTCAGATAGAGGGAAAGAGAGACCAGGTAATACAGCGGATAACATATTTGAAGTGCATGAGCTGGTGGATGGCAGATTGGGGTTTGAGTGGGGTAACAAGAGAAAGCATGCTAAGAGCTACCAGGGATAGGGAGACGTGGAAGGACCTGACCGTGATCTTTGCTATAAGAAGAAGGCCTTTCTACTCAAATATGAAGTAATCAAGTGTAGTCAAGCTAAAGGTAGATAATTAATTTAAGGCCAGATACTGATTTTTAAGATCAATGAATTAATGACAATAAAAGAATGAAAAAACACAATAAATATATAAAAATGTTTTATTTATTTATTTATTTTGTTTATTTTTTTTTATTTTTTTATTTTTTTAATCATTTCACCCCGAGCAAGGCAGAAACGCCACTGATGTGCAGGGGGTTACATAAATGTAAAGAGATTAATTACAAAAGAGTGAGGAGTACAAGCTAGTTAGAAAGGAACAATAGAAAGCTGAGAAAGCAGGTGCAATGACAGGTACATGGGCGGAGAGAAAGGGAAGGTTATACAGGGGAGGGGAGAGAGCTAGAGGCCAGTGGTTAGTAGGTGAGTATTAACTTTGCTTTTAAATTTCTGGAGGTCGTAGCCGTCAGGAAAGCAAGAATACGGGAGTGAGTTCCACAGGCGGGAAGTGCGAGAGAGGAAGCTGCAGGAGTAGAATTGTCGTCTGCGTTTGGCTAACCTGACTGTGAATGGGTGGGACCCAGTTGCCAGTCTGGTTGAACGGGTAAACACCTGTTGAGGAGGCATCAGTGACTTAAGCTCATCCGAGCAGAAGCCATGAAAGTATTTATAGAAGAGACAGAGGGAGGCCACATTTCGACGATGGGAAAGTGGCTGCAGTCGAGTCGCCAGATCAGTACCTATCACATTACAGACTCTCCTTTGGAGCTTGTCAAGAACACTGAGGAGAACGGCAGGGGCACCTGACCATAAATGGCAGCAGTACTCCAGGCACGGACGGATGGTTGACTTGTATATATGCAGGATGGATTCAGGTGGAAAAAACATCCTGGATCGACATAGTGACCCAATCTTCTTAGCAGTAGATTTTGCTATGGATTCAATATAGTGCTTCCATTTATAAAATGTTTTATTTATTTATTTCTTTTTTGTTTATTTATAAAATGTTTCTAATTATCTTTTTTATACTTAATTTTTTTTCAATTTTGTTTTCATTTTTCTTTTTGCAAGAATTATTCAATATAGCATTTGTAGAAGTCCACAACAACATTTTTTCCTATTTTTCTATATTGTGACCATCATCACAAGAATTTACATGAAATAAAATATCATAATCTGACAAAATATTCAAAGTTATGTACAGAGTTATATGTCACTAATTTACTGAATAAAGAAAAGAAATGTCTTTTGTTAGTTTTTCCAAAACTACATAATTGTAGAGAACAACATTTGCAGTCGCATCATTGGGGTGTAGCAGGGAGTCTCTGGTAATCCCCTGAAGATAACAGTTACTTTCAGGGATTTGCTCTACATTGTCTGTCATTGCTTTAGTTATTAAGTCTTTGCAGCTATTACATTTTACTTTCTTGTAGACTGCATGACAGCAATAACCTGCTAAGTAGACTATAACAGGAAAAATTCCTTACATTTAATAATATCTTAATTAGTTTTATCTATAATAAATTTATGAATATCTGTTTCACATGTGTTATATCATTCCATTTAGTTTCTTGTAAATTACTGAGATTAATGCTTTTGTTATTAAGTGACAGATTTAATTTGAAAACTGACAAAATTTTGATTTCTTTATCACACTCGAATAATTGACGTATCGATATATTATACTGATCACCTGCAAATTCTCGATACTGGCCAAATATTAACTAAAGGTGATCTGTCTGGCATTTGCCTGGTTATATATATTTCATTTTTAATTCTTCTATGAAATGAAGAGCCAATTGTCGAATTGCATGTGTGGTATGATGTAAAGCTCTAAATGTTTCCCTTGTTAGCCTCCCACTAATTTCTGGAATATTATTCCAGCAATCTAACCAGTTGTTAAAAGTATTAAAAATTATAAAATTTGCATCGTTGTCCTTATTGGGTTTGCATATTTATTGTTAAACCGGTGACCTTTAAATGGATTTTTTACATTTAATATTGTCCACCAAGTATGAAATATACTTATGTATTCTGCAACCTCTGCAACGTTTTGTAAGCATTTCTCTTTCCCTAAGGTCAACAGTCCTTGAATGGTGTTTTCCCTAAAATTTGCATTACTAAATTTACATTTTGCCTTTCTAAATTATTAGGATAAATGGCCTTTGATATTAATCAGTATCAATATTTAAGAAGTGACTGTGCATTTCCTGTAAAATATGATTGATTCTTTTTCATTATCTTAAAACTTTGGGAATTTCATGCATTTGTTGGCAACGTTCGGGCTAAGCCAGTTGTTTCTTATGCCCTTTAAAATGTGAACAGAATCAAATATGAAGAAAAAAGGTCTAGACTCAATAAATGGGTGTTGATATGCAATTAAAAGTTTTGGTAGGTTACAAAATAATGACATGGCTTTCTTATTAATAGAAATATTATCATAGATATTACTTTGAATCCAATAACCGCTAAACTAATTATTACCTGTTTTAATATGTGAAATAAATCTTGTGCTTTAAGGCATTTAGCAGGTATAATATGCACAACATCCTTGTATTTTGAACATACATCC
Source organism: Ascarosepion bandense (assembly GCA_037127315.1). NCBI lineage: Eukaryota > Metazoa > Mollusca > Cephalopoda > Sepiida > Sepiidae > Ascarosepion > Ascarosepion bandense. The sequence continues at coordinate 3,860,617 of JBBBDQ010000303.1, read as the reverse complement.
TCAACATGAAAGCAAAGGCACTTGTTGCAGCCTCATAACTATTGCAGGCTCAGCCAACTACAACCGTACCTTTAAAATCAAAGTATTGCTTAAAATGAATTTCATCGACAAGTAAAGATACTGTCTCATCTTACTGCGATAATAGTTTGAATTTATTCTTTATGTACATGAAAAAATTATTGTCATCTTGTTCAACTACATGATTCATATAGTTTGATGGAGCTAATCTTCTGATGGTAGAATAACTGGGCAAAATGGTTTTATTACTATCTCTTAATAGTCTGTAACCTTTTGCTTCAGTTGTTAAATAAGGAACAAAAAATTAACATGTCTGTTGAATACTCTAACTTAATTTTGTCATTAGATATAACTGTTAACATATAAATTTTAGAGTTGAAAATTTTTAAAGGACTGGTCTATGAAAACAATGAAATTACTAAATTCTACAAAGCAATCACATTTGGACAGTTGGCTTAGTGTTCATCAATATCAAATTTTCTCATATTATTAAGTAAATCTTCAAGAATGATAATGTCACTTACATGTGTAGGAATTTTATATTCCCTTATAAATTTGTACTTCACTACAGAAAACATGTATTGTGCAGTTAGTCACTCTCAAGAGAGAGATTTATTTTTGGATATGGGGACTTGATGATGCGACATATAAAAAGTGTCCCTGCTTTCTAATAATACGCCAGTTTTGTTGGTCTAGAAAGTTTAATTTCTTTTTAAGTTCCTCGAGGTTTTTAAACCCCTTTTCTTTTTGATATTCTGCCTCATCGTCAATACTTTGTGCCAAAGCACTTTCCAATGAGATGTTTTCCAAACGCATTTTCCTAGAATCTGGTGATTCTCACATAGATCTTGTTGAGGTCATGTAGGAGGGACAATTTGGAAATTTAGTTGGGATAGTCCCTTCTCGTATGCGTGCATTCTTAAGCTAGGTTGTTAGACATTTTCCAGTGTTTTATCAAAATCGTAAGTTTCCCATAAAATTTTCTTAGCATTAAAATGCAGTTCACACACCTAAAAAAAATATGACAGTAATTGATCCATATTATTCTGATAGGTAAATGAACAAATAAAATGTAAAACAAAAAGATTAAAACTTTCTTTTTAAGGACATCAATTCATTTTTTGTACGTACAAAGGTTTAAAATGAGAAAATAATGTTGTTCTAACTGAAATAATGCCATTTACTGAGCATTCATAAAACACTTTTACAGACATAGGTTCATTTTTTATTAGCCAAAGTCTCGCGTGAGAGAATAATATTCTTCAATATTACCTGACACAAGCCTAATTAGTATTCGTCAAAAAATCAAACTTTATTTTTATGGATATCCATTCATTTCGGTATTTTTTACGTGCAAAAAGAAACTCAGAATCTCTACAAAATGAAATAATTATTCGAAACTCATAAAAACTTTAATAGAAAAAGAAAAGATTTTTTAGAAATTTTGGTTTATTTTTGTAAGGACTGGATTTATTTGGAATATTTTAAAAGAAAATAAATGTTTTAATTAGTTTTCACTCGGTTCAAAAATTATTATTGCTCCTTAAATCCATTAAAAGTGATTTTTAAACACAAAATCATAAACAAATAGAAAATTCTATTCAAACAGCATGTTAAAATTTAAAAAAATCTGGAATTAAATAAAAAGTTTCTTGACATAAAATTCTGAAATTGATTTTAAAACATAAAAACGTTACTAAATAAGAAAATGCTCACTTATTCTGTTATACTTGATAACAGAAAAATCTATCCGTTTGAAGCCCGAAGCCATTTGTTACACATTTCTTGATTTTCGAGAAATCTGAACACGCTAAATTTTTGGCCGTTTAGGATACTTTCCTTGGCAGTTAGGAACAACACAGTGAAAAAACATTTTCTTTTTAGTTTAAAAAAAGCTTAGAGTGAAACTTATTGGTAAAGCGAAATTTAATAGTAAACTGAATCTTATTAATGAAGTGAAAAACAACGTGTTTCTTAGAACGAGTATCTGAACGAGTTATTGCTTCTCAATTGATTACACGTGCTGACGTCACAACAAACATGGCGGGTAGTGAGAGGGCCTTTTTGTCATTATAGCGAAGGTCACGACATGACCGCCTTCGTCCTGGAGAGACATAGCACATAGAAGATGGATCATCATTAGACTCATTCAACAGATTTTTTTCGAAAACTCTGCATTGCTCAAAGATGGTCAAACAAACACACTGAACAAACACATGCCTTTTCCAGATTTCAGGCAGTGAGAATTGCAATATGCTGATCTTTTTCTCACAGACAGTGCCCAAATGACCCGCGTTTACTGTGTAAACGATAACATAAAAAAACATGCATGCGCGAAAATAATGCGACAATTTAGTCATCGCACGCTCCATCTCTCTTTATATATATAGGGCATACAGCAGATATATACATATATATATATATATATATATATATATTATCCATTTATAAACAATTTATTTAATCAATCAATCAATCAATCAATCAACATATATATATATATATATATATATATATATATATATGTAACCATGCTAAAGGATACCTCTCACGTTCATGCAATCAGGAATGAAAACGTCATAATACCTTATAATTTTAAAAATTGTGCGTTCAAATATTCCCTGCCACGTGAGCGTTCAAAAAAAAAAGAGTTATGTGAGCCTTCAAAAAAAAAAAGAAAAAAAAAAAGAAAAAACAAACGCTGAGCTGTAATATCAGTTATTGAGAATCGCCAGAAGACACCACTGATGGTAGAAACCTAGGTCGCGTAATATATATATATATATATATATATATATATATATATATATATATTTATTTATTTATTTATTTATCAGGGAGGCAGTAAGAAGTCAATTTCTCTTCCATGTTCATGACCGTACATTCAAATCGAATCAGCGTGATTATTTATCGATTTCAAAGTCGATACATATTTATACACATTGATGTTCTTATGTGTGCTTTTGATTATTCGGATGTGCCCAGAGAGGCGTGTTTAATACGGTCGATTCGGAATATGTTCCTTCAAACGAATATTAGTGTCTGTGTTTTATTTTCATTTATAGATATTTTATCCCCGGCATTATTTCTAGGTCTGTG